>VMBQ01006455.1:5084-15558 GCA_007657795.1 Dreissena rostriformis | reverse complement strand
TATTATTATTATTATTTATTTTAATTATTATTATTATCATTATTATTATTGTTATCATTACTATTATTTTATTTATTTATTCTTAATAAAATGTGTTGTTTGCTTACGTGACCATCGAGTAATTTGATGACAAACAGTTCTTTTCTATGTTAAGGGGTTTGACACGAAATACCTACACGTCGTTAATGAAGTTTATATGTGTACTTGAATATTATAGTTTTATAGCAAGGTATGTGGTGCAATTTAAGTGTTTTCTCAACCACGTTACTTACTGTAGAATTATAAATATGCCGTACGAAAAACCTGCAGACCGATTGAATCAATTCACATATTTTCAACTGGATGGGTTGTGGGGTGTCTAATTTACGAGATAATAGAATGTTTATCAGCCCTTTTCAGTAATATGTTTACTGACAACCATTCTTTGAAAAGGTTAGGGACATGTAGGTTTTGCGACTGTTAAAAGAAAAATGGTTCATGTAAATACTATGTTTACTGCAAACCATCCTTTGAAAAGGTTAGGAACATGGAGGTTTAACTAACTATATTAATCATTTATGGTTTTCTATTTGAGACTGACTGACTACATCACTGAACACTGACTCATCCCTTATCTAACTTTTTTGTTTGATCTGAAAATTTTCATGTCATCTGGCTACTGGAAGAATTGCGATGTTGTCAAGTATAATAGAATTGTTGTTTAATTCAAATTGTAATTTTGTAGCCCTTATGGAGATTAAATGTATGCATATTATACGTTAAAATGTTTTTTGTGACTCAAATGAATTCATACGAATTAAATTCAAAAGTTTTTCTACAAGAAGTGTTGATTCTTGTGGTATATTTATTAATTGTTTTGCAATACATTTTCCCTATTTGGTTATTTTTCGTCATTTTGTATGTAAAACTTGTCATCATTTTTTCAAATCAACGTCTATTATACGAGATTGATGGACCACATGAGTTTAAATATAGAATATTCCAGAAAATAATCGTTTAACAGAGCCGGACTAAAAAAAGCAGATAAACACACATACACGAAACAAAAACATATACAGCTGATGTTTTTTGTATAAAGGCAACATAATCAAGTATGACATATAATTGCTATAATATCTTCTTAATAACACTTTTCGTCCCGTATATGTCATGATGCTAGTTTCTTACGTTTTTTTTTATATTTAAATAAAACATTATCGGTGTTACGTCATTTCTTCCAACGACGTCTGTGGATACATTTTCAAGCACGTTATACATGATAAACAAGAAATATATATATATAAAACATATTTTGCCTATATCCTGACTTTGAAATAAAGTTAGAAAATTTACGTTTCTTAATAATGAAATTGAAAACAAAGGTGTTATTGCTGTTGTTATATTTGTTTCACTTGTAAGTCGCAAATCCACCGAATGGCATGAGTGAATATGGGTCTAATTGCGTTTCGAACAGCGTAGCTCAAGACCAGCGAGAGCAATTGCGCAGTCTGGTTATGAGCTACGCTGTCCGCTATAAAATCACGCAAGGCTTCATGGATCCATTAGGTTACTCCTTACCAGACTGCGAGATACGCAGGCTTGTCTATAGCAACGCTGGCCGCATCTGGCATAAGCCCATTTTCGCGTTAAGCGGGTCTTTAAAAATTGCATTGCGTCTTGTAAGTGGTACATCTAAGCACACAACTTGTCGATAGAAAATTGACGTCAAACTGCGTTATTTATAAAAAAAAAATGGCAAATTTCGGCATCCTATTCAGGCTTTCAGGAACGATTTTCCAAACGGGCTGACTCAGGACGGTAAACATTTGTGGTAAGATAATTAAACGATTTCCCTGTTATCATGACACTATACTATTTCGGTAGTGTTTGTTTTTTCATCTTGAAAGCAATACTTTGTTTTCAACTTTATCGATAGTCAAGTGTGTCGGGCCCTGACAATGTAGTGACCGATTACTTACCCTGAAATTCTGCTAGATGAATTTTAACGTGTAATTGTAACGGGGCCAAATTTTGTGTCTATTTGTCGTATTAACATACAGGGATAAGTCCGGGATTCCTGACACTGAACAGTAAAACGTCCTATACGCTGTACACCGACGCAGTCATGTTGCCACATTTGTGGAGGATTTCGTTCGAATCCGCCATTAAAATATACGAATGCATTCATTCGGGTCTACTGGTGTTATCATTTAAGGTGAAAAGCTGGGTTAAACAGCTACGCCGAAAATGTCATTTGAGTAAATTCGTTATGCCTTTGACATATTAACATTACTGAAGATAAGCAGGTAAAATAAGGAACAAACGAAATAACATATCTAGGTGAACCAATACTATATTTCCATGATCATATCGTGCATTGTATTTGCACAACTCTTTCTGTCCACTTCAAATTCACTTTTTGCGATTATGATATATTCACCAACTACATTTNTCCGCTCTGATCAGGAGCTACCCTATCCGCTCTAATCAGGAACTACCCTATCCGCTCTGATCAGGAGCTACCCTATCCGCTCTGACCAGGAGCTACCCTATCCGCTCTGATCAGGAGCTACCCTATCCGCTCTGATCATACGCTACCCTGTCCGCTCTGATCAGGAGCTACCCTGCCCGCTCTGATAAGGAGCTACCCTGTCCGGCCGCTATCAAGAAACGCAGGGCTTCGAGGACTCATTAACGGAATGGGTAGCTCTTCTCTAGACTGTGCGATTTAGCAGGCTTGTCTGGAGGTACACTGTCCGCCTATGGCATAAGGTCCGTTGTCGCATAACGCCTTTTATATCAATAGATCAATAGTATTGATTCATTCTGTTTATAATTCAAACTTTTAATATTAAATTTAATGAGAAAGATAGAATGTAGAAATAATTAATATAATGTCTTTGAACCATAGTAGAATTAATGTTGCAATATAGGTCTTGCTAAAATAAGTTTAAATTGCATTAATCGGCGTCCTGTTATTACTTTAATAATTACTAGGATTGCATTACATTAAAAGCAACAAGTAATTTCAAACCAAAAGGGAATGTTTTTTTATTTTAATTTGTGTCATTACTATCTTTTAACCAATAGTAACTATCTTTTATTATCTAACTATTATTATTATTATAATTATTATTATTATTATTATTATTATTATTATTATTATTATTATTATTATTATTATTATTATTATTATTATTATTATTATTATTATTATTATTATTATTATTATTATTATTATTATTATTATTATTATTATTATTATTATTATTATTATTATTATTATTATTATTATTATTATTATTATTATTATTATTATTATTATTATTATTATTATTATTATTATTATTATTATTATTATTATTATTATTATTATTATTATTATTATTATTATTATTATTATTATTATTATTATTATTATTATTATTATTATTATTATTATTATTATTATTATTATTATTATTATTATTATTATTATTATTATTATTATTATTATTATTATTATTATTATTATTATTATTATTATTATTATTATTATTATTATTATTATTATTATTATTATTATTATTATTATTATTATTATTATTATTATTATTATTATTATTATTATTATTATTATTATTATTATTATTATTATTATTATTATTATTATTATTATTATTATTATTATTATTATTATTATTATTATTATTATTATTATTATTATTATTATTATTATTATTATTATTATTATTATTATTATTATTATTATTATTATTATTATTATTATTATTATTATTATTATTATTATTATTATTATTATTATTATTATTATTATTATTATTATTATTATTATTATTATTATTATTATTATTATTATTATTATTATTATTATTATTATTATTATTATTATTATTATTATTATTATTATTATTATTATTATTATTATTATTATTATTATTATTATTATTATTATTATTATTATTATTATTATTATTATTATTATTATTATTATTATTATTATTATTATTATTATTATTATTATTATTATTATTATTATTATTATTATTATTATTATTATTATTATTATTATTATTATTATTATTATTATTATTATTATTATTATTATTATTATTATTATTATTATTATTATTATTATTATTATTATTATTATTATTATTATTATTATTATTATTATTATTATTATTATTATTATTATTATTATTATTATTATTATTATTATTATTATTATTATTATTATTATTATTATTATTATTATTATTATTATTATTATTATTATTATTATTATTATTATTATTATTATTATTATTATTATTATTATTATTATTATTATTATTATTATTATTATTATTATTATTATTATTATTATTATTATTATTATTATTATTATTATTATTATTATTATTATTATTATTATTATTATTATTATTATTATTATTATTATTATTATTATTATTATTATTATTATTATTATTATTATTATTATTATTATTATTATTATTATTATTATTATTATTATTATTATTATTATTATTATTATTATTATTATTATTATTATTATTATTATTATTATTATTATTATTATTATTATTATTATTATTATTA
Organism: Dreissena rostriformis; assembly: GCA_007657795.1. Classification (NCBI taxonomy): domain Eukaryota; kingdom Metazoa; phylum Mollusca; class Bivalvia; order Myida; family Dreissenidae; genus Dreissena; species Dreissena rostriformis. The sequence goes on along the minus strand of VMBQ01006455.1, from coordinate 10,974 downwards.
TTATTATTATTATTATTATTATTATTATTATTATTATTATTATTATTATTATTATTATTATTATTATTATTATTATTATTATTATTATTATTATTATTATTATTATTATTATTATTATTATTATTATTATTATTATTATTATTATTATTATTATTATTATTATTATTATTATTATTATTATTATTATTATTATTATTATTATTATTATTATTATTATTATTATTATTATTATTATTATTATTATTATTATTATTATTATTATTATTATTATTATTATTATTATTATTATTATTATTATTATTATTATTATTATTATTATTATTATTATTATTATTATTATTATTATTATTATTATTATTATTATTATTATTATTATTATTATTATTATTATTATTATTATTATTATTATTATTATTATTATTATTATTATTATTATTATTATTATTATTATTATTATTATTATTATTATTATTATTATTATTATTATTATTATTATTATTATTATTATTATTATTATTATTATTATTATTATTATTATTATTATTATTATTATTATTATTATTATTATTATTATTATTATTATTATTATTATTATTATTATTATTATTATTATTATTATTATTATTATTATTATTATTATTATTATTATTATTATTATTATTATTATTATTATTATTATTATTATTATTATTATTATTATTATTATTATTATTATTATTATTATTATTATTATTATTATTATTATTATTATTATTATTATTATTATTATTATTATTATTATTATTATTATTATTATTATTATTATTATTATTATTATTATTATTATTATTATTATTATTATTATTATTATTATTATTATTATTATTATTATTATTATTATTATTATTATTATTATTATTATTATTATTATTATTATTATTATTATTATTATTATTATTATTATTATTATTATTATTATTATTATTATTATTATTATTATTATTATTATTATTATTATTATTATTATTATTATTATTATTATTATTATTATTATTATTATTATTATTATTATTATTATTATTATTATTATTATTATTATTATTATTATTATTATTATTATTATTATTATTATTATTATTATTATTATTATTATTATTATTATTATTATTATTATTATTATTATTATTATTATTATTATTATTATTATTATTATTATTATTATTATTATTATTATTATTATTATTATTATTATTATTATTATTATTATTATTATTATTATTATTATTATTATTATTATTATTATTATTATTATTATTATTATTATTATTATTATTATTATTATTATTATTATTATTATTATTATTATTATTATTATTATTATTATTATTATTATTATTATTATTATTATTATTATTATTATTATTATTATTATTATTATTATTATTATTATTATTATTATTATTATTATTATTATTATTATTATTATTATTATTATTATTATTATTATTATTATTATTATTATTATTATTATTATTATTATTATTATTATTATTATTATTATTATTATTATTATTATTATTATTATTATTATTATTATTATTATTATTATTATTATTATTATTATTATTATTATTATTATTATTATTATTATTATTATTATTATTATTATTATTATTATTATTATTATTATTATTATTATTATTATTATTATTATTATTATTATTATTATTATTATTATTATTATTATTATTATTATTATTATTATTATTATTATTATTATTATTATTATTATTATTATTATTATTATTATTATTATTATTATTATTATTATTATTATTATTATTATTATTATTATTATTATTATTATTATTATTATTATTATTATTATTATTATTATTATTATTATTATTATTATTATTATTATTATTATTATTATTATTATTATTATTATTATTATTATTATTATTATTATTATTATTATTATTATTATTATTATTATTATTATTATTATTATTATTATTATTATTATTATTATTATTATTATTATTATTATTATTATTATTATTATTATTATTATTATTATTATTATTATTATTATTATTATTATTATTATTATTATTATTATTATTATTATTATTATTATTATTATTATTATTATTATTATTATTATTATTATTATTATTATTATTATTATTATTATTATTATTATTATTATTATTATTATTATTATTATTATTATTATTATTATTATTATTATTATTATTATTATTATTATTATTATTATTATTATTATTATTATTATTATTATTATTATTATTATTATTATTATTATTATTATTATTATTATTATTATTATTATTATTATTATTATTATTATTATTATTATTATTATTATTATTATTATTATTATTATTATTATTATTATTATTATTATTATTATTATTATTATTATTATTATTATTATTATTATTATTATTATTATTATTATTATTATTATTATTATTATTATTATTATTATTATTATTATTATTATTATTATTATTATTATTATTATTATTATTATTATTATTATTATTATTATTATTATTATTATTATTATTATTATTATTATTATTATTATTATTATTATTATTATTATTATTATTATTATTATTATTATTATTATTATTATTATTATTATTATTATTATTATTATTATTATTATTATTATTATTATTATTATTATTATTATTATTATTATTATTATTATTATTATTATTATTATTATTATTATTATTATTATTATTATTATTATTATTATTATTATTATTATTATTATTATTATTATTATTATTATTATTATTATTATTATTATTATTATTATTATTATTATTATTATTATTATTATTATTATTATTATTATTATTATTATTATTATTATTATTATTATTATTATTATTATTATTATTATTATTATTATTATTATTATTATTATTATTATTATTATTATTATTATTATTATTATTATTATTATTATTATTATTATTATTATTATTATTATTATTATTATTATTATTATTATTATTATTATTATTATTATTATTATTATTATTATTATTATTATTATTATTATTATTATTATTATTATTATTATTATTATTATTATTATTANCCTGATCAGGACCTGTCTTTTCCGCTCTTATCAGGACCCATCCTATCCGCTCTGATCAGGACCTGTCCTATCCGCTCTGACCAGGACCTATCCTATCCGCTCTGACCAGGACCTGTCCTATCCGCTCTGATCAGGACCTATCCTATCCGCTCTAATCAGGACCTATCCTATCCGCTCTGATCAGGACCGTCCCTATCCGCTCTAATCAGGACCTGTCCAATCCGCTCTAATCAGGACCTATCCTATCCGCTCTCATCAAGACCTGACCTATCCGCTCTGATCAGGACCTATCCTATCCGCTTTCATCAGGACCTACCCTATCCGCTCTTATCAGGACCTATAATTGCCGCTCTAATCAGAACCTACCCTATCCGCTCTAATCAGGACCTACCCTATCCGCTGTGAGCAGGAGCTACCCTATCCGCTCTTATCAGGACCTACACTATCCGCTGTGATCAGGACCTGTCCTATCCGCTCTGATCAGGACCTATCCTATCCGCTCTCATCAGGACCTATCCGATCCGCTCTTATCAGGACCTGTCCTATCCGCTCTGATCAGGACCTACCCTATCCGCTCTCATCAGGAGCTACACTATCCGCTCTGATCAGTACAAACCCTATCCGCTCTTATCAGGACCTATCATATCCGCTCTCATCAGGACCTATCCTTTCCGCTCTGACCAGGATCTATCCTATCCGCTCTCATCAGGACCTACCCTATCCGCTCTGATCAGGGGCTATCCTATCCGCTCTCAACAGGACATACCCTATCCGCTCTGATCAGGGGCTATCCTATCTGCTCTCATCAGGACCTATTCTATCCGCTCTGACCAGGAGCTTCCCTATCCGCTCTGATCAGGAGCTACCCTATCAGCGTTTTATATCATTCTGTTTTATTTTGTTCTGTATATGATAGGAACTTTTAATAAAAAAATTAATGAGAAAGATAGAATGTTGAAATAGTTAATATAATGTGTTGGAACCACAGTATAATTAATGTGCATTATAGGTCTTGCCAAATCAGTTTAAACGGCGACCTGTCATTACTTCAATAATTACTATGATCGCATTCAATTAAAAGAAACAATTTATTTCAAACGGAAATGGAATGTAATTGATTTTAACTTGCGTCAATACTATCTTTCAAGCAATAGTTACAAACGGAAATGGTATGTTTTTTTATATTTTAACTGGCGTCATTACTATCTTTTTACCAATACTAACACTTCCTTTTACGTCAACAACGTATACCAAAGGATTGGAGTAGTGTGTTCAAAGCTATCATCCCATATCTTACGGCAAATTAATGTTCAACTTTCTAATAAATGGCAAAGATGTTACTCATACATGTTGATTAAATTAAAATGTTATGTTTTGCCAATAATATTGAAGCCCTGCATGGTAATTTAAAATTCAACAGTCCGATTGCAATATTACATTTATTATTATTATTATTATTATTATTATTATTATTATTATTATTATTATTATTATTATTATTATTATTATTATTATTATTAGCATTATTATTTCTGTTATTGTTATTGTTGTTGTTGCTGTTGTTGTTGTTGTTGCTGTTGTTGTTGGTGGTGGTGGTGGTGTTGCTGTTGTTGTTGTTGTTGTTGTTGCTGTTGCTGTTGTTGGTGTAGTTGTTGCTGTTGCTGTTGCTGTTGTTGTTGTTGTTGTTGTTGTAATTTGCGCTTTTCCATTGTTATACGCGCTTTGCAATTGTCATTAGCGCTTTTTATTGTAATAAGCGCTTTGCTATTGTATTAAACGCTTTGCTACTGTAATTAGTGCTTTGCTATTGTCATTTGCGCTTTGCTATTGTCATAAGCGCTTTGCTATCGTCACCACCACCACCACCACCATCGCCACCACCACCAGCAGTACCACCACCACCACCTGCACAACCACCGTTACCGCCACCACCACAACCACCACCACTACACCCAGCACCACTACACCACCACCACAACCACCACCAACACCACCGCCACCACCACCACCACCGCAACCACCATCACTACCACCACCACCACCACCACCACCACCACCACCACCACCACCACCACCACCACCACCACCACCACCACCACCACCACCACCACCACCACCACCACCACCACCACCACCACCACCACCACCACCACCACCACCACCACCACCACCACCACCACCACCACCACCACCACCACCACCACCACCACCACCACCACCACCACCACCACCACCACCACCACCACCACCACCACCACCACCACCACCACCACCACCACCACCACCACCACCACCACCACCACCACCACCACCACCACCACCACCACCACCACCACCACCACCACCACCACCACCACCACCACCACCACCACCACCACCACCACCACCACCACCACCACCACCACCACCACCACCACCACCACCACCACCACCACCACCACCACCACCACCACCACCACCACCACCACCACCACCACCACCACCACCACCACCACCACCACCACCACCACCACCACCACCACCACCACCACCACCACCACCACCACCACCACCACCACCACCACCACCACCACCACCACCACCACCACCACCACCACCACCACCACCACCACCACCACCACCACCACCACCACCACCACCACCACCACCACCACCACCACCACCACCACCACCACCACCACCACCACCACCACCACCACCACCACCACCACCACCACCACCACCACCACCACCACCACCACCACCACCACCACCACCACC
>VMBQ01006454.1:40641-55326 GCA_007657795.1 Dreissena rostriformis | reverse complement strand
ATTATTATTATTATTATTATCATTATTATTATAATTATAATTATAATTATAGTTATATGCTGTAGTTAAAAATTAAAATCATAGAAAATTACCAAAACATTTTTTTCTCAGTCTTGTATTATATACCGATATAAATATGTAATAGCAGTTATGACCGCGCCTTTATCACAATACCTTATTAAGAGCTGCATGTTTAAAAGACAACACTTATCTTAATAAGTGTTCATATAAAGTCCAATCATGCTAATGGCTATTTCACAGGTAACTATGCCATGTGATAATTATGACATACATAATGTTGTTTTAGTGTACAATTTATTCTGTGAAATAGTAGCAACAGGAAAAATGTATTCTTTACACCATAAACAAAATATACAATTTAAACAGAAATATTTCCTGATTAGAATCAGAATAAAAATAAGAATAAGAAACAATAAATAAGCATTATATGAACCATTTTACCGGTTAGTCGCGAATATTCCGTTAAAATCCGGAGCTGATTCTGAATTCAGATGATAAATATCGTGCATTAATGATACGGATATTGAAGACCCCTGTATATATTCATGTAGAGATACGGGTATTGAAGACCCCTGTATATATTAATTTAGAGACACGGGTATTGAAGACCTCTGTATATATTCATGTAGAGATACGGGTATTGAAGACCCCTGTATATATTAATTTAGAGATACGGGTATTGAAGACCCCTGTATATATTCATGTAGAGATACGGATATTGAAGACCCCTGTATATATTCATGTACAGAACGACCGCAATTCGACCTTAGCCGAAAGCCTTATAGTAACTGCGCAAAGCCACTTAATTGTTCATGTACATTTCGAGAAGCAAATCTTGATTTTGGTTTTCATAATCAAAATTATTTTGTTCATTTAATTTATATTGATGTTTAAAGATACGCATGGACATTTTGCGATATAGAATTAACCGTTCATACACCGACAAAACGTGAAACACTGAGTTAATGGTTATTTTGTTACATGTTATGCTTTAATATATATGAGCCTCGCTCTGTGAAAAGGGGGTTTAATGCATGTGCCTTAAGTGTCGACCCAGATGAGCATGTGCAGTCCGCATAGGCTTATCAGGGACGACACTTTCCGCATTTATGATTTTTTTGTTTAAATAAATTCCCTTCTAAGCAAAAATCCAGTTTAGGCGGAAAGTGTCGTCCCTGATAAGCCTGTGCGGCCTTCACAGGCTAATATGGGGCGACACTTTACCCACATGCATTTAACCCCCTTTTCACAGAGCAAGGCTCATATAGAGGTGAAAAATATTATCATTCAATATATAATATTAGTTAAGAGTTAAATTAATGTGACATAATTCATCAAGTATGAAAACTATACTGAGTTGCAAATCAGTAAACAAATCAGCACAGAAAATTAATTTTTAATTGAAAATGTGTATTCTTTATTACATCCATAAATCCAGGAGTATAAACACGTATACAACAAAACACTTACTCTTGTTTCTGCATGTTTTCTAATCTCCCTGAAACCAGACCAAATGCAACGTATATACACTGAATATTTCCGACTAACGTCACTTACTTAAACTCCGAATTGACTGTTAGTTTGCTTGTTAATACACAGAGCTTAAAGCGAGTGTAGTTGGGTCACAAAACGAAAAACGAAAAGACGGTATATACACGGACCTAGTTGCACCCATGAAAGTTTCTCTTTATATATGAGGAATGCGGCTATCGTAGGTACACCCGCTTTTATGATCAAATGGCGTGACTTACCCGGTACTCCCGTTTTCTTTGTGTAAATGCATACACATATTTGTATTGTATTGTATTTAACAATCCAAGGTCCGTCGATGTTTAACAATGTATACCACATTTTAAAACTGTTGTAATTGATACCTATAAACAAGAATGGTTTCGATCCGTTGAGATAAGCTTTAATTTAGTAGATCTCGTTGTGAGGATCTATCACGATTGAACTATTTTGGCCATCCAGTGAACATTCTCTAATACAATTTTCGAATTGATCTACTATATTGCCGATGCCGATCTTAACATACGACATACTATGAAATCACGTCTCTTATTGCTATGACAACTCACTTTCCAGAGATACCCTAACTCCACACGTAATCAATCTCAAACCTTTCCCCAAAAACGTGTGTTATTTCTTCGAAGAAATATTGAGAAAAAAAAGTCAATCAACCGTAAGTTATTTTAAAGGTATTAACAACGTCTCCAATACACATTATCATTTGGGTCTGTCAAGTCTAAAATCTTATTGAAAGTATTTTGAAAAGTAAAAATTACAGAAAGTTCTGATTATTTGTCTTTAAATTATATTTTAGCTGTAGCAATCACATTGCAGTGCATTGAAATATGGTCAGTATGGGTATTTTTATTTATACTGATGAAGAGCGTTCCCAAAGACTGGGCGTTTCCATGGAAGCAAGTGCTGACTCATTCACCGGCTGTCTATGAGTTGTAAAATTAAGATCTTTGATTATTCCCAGACGTACAATCTGAAATAAAACATAAACACAGTTGTTAATTACTTTTGTATTCGTTATAGCAAAGCGAATAAATAAAAGGCCGAATGATAATATATTTATGGCATTCGCAAATTAATAAAAAAATGTACCGCATTCGTTTTATATCGCTCTCAATTTACTACCAATTTATTAAAATTTGGTAAAAACAATCTATTTGTGTGTGTGTTGTTAAGTGTATTAAAGGGTTTATTGGACCAAAACAACAAATACGCAGATACATATATATATAAAAAATATGTCGATAAGCATTATCCGGACACACAATGAATCCAGTCAAAGGGTGTTCCCATAATACGCGCAGTCAAGAGACGGGCGAATAAAGCTTAACTAAGATACATTTGAATAAGGTCCATTCAAACATATAGATATTATAAATTTCAATATCCATATGTAATTTAAACATAAAAATCCTGTTTGCCATAAAATTTCATCATCATCATCATCATCATCATCACCGCCGACACCACCACCACCATCACCACCACCACCACCATCACCATCACCATCACCATCGCCAACAACACCAACACCACCAACACCACCAACACCACACCACCACCACACCACCACCACCTGTAGTGTCTAGGTCTTACAGTCGTACAGTAGGATGGACACTATGAGGTACTTGTACAGCATGTGCTTGGTGGAGAATCTTGATGGAGCTGGTTTTTCTCAACTTTTCAGTCTGGCCATCGCTGCGGGTGCCATGGCAATCCATATTCGGACCTCAGCGGTACTGGTATCATCCGTGGACAGGGTTGCTCCAAATTACTTGAAGCTCGTCACTTCCTCCAGCTTCTTGCCGTTCATGGTGATGTCTGCAATGGTGTTGTTCGTTCTGTTCACCATGATCTTTGACTTCCCCGTGCTGACCTCCATCCCGTATGCTACTGCTCGTTCATAGAGTCTGTTGTTGAGGTCTTGGACTTCACTGCTGGTGCCACCCATGAGGTCAATGTTATCAGCGAATCTCAAGTTGGAGATCTGTCTGCTACCGACAGAGATGGACGTGTTGTGATCTTTGAGGGTCTCCTGCATTATTGTCTTAATGAAACAGTTATGAAGGACGGGGGAGAGCAGACGTCACTGACGGACGCCCACTGATTTCCTGAAGAAGTCATCAATCTGTCCATTGAGAACGCCCTGCTGGCGTTTCCATAGAGTTCTTGGATGACTTGCATCAGCACTTAGTCAATGTTGGATCCTCTCAGAACCTGCCATAGCCCATCATGCAACACGCAATAATTAATATATATTTATATTGATATTAATATTTTTTTGCAAGTGTAAGATATAGACGTATAGTCCCGTACATATATATTCAAGGATGTAAGTTAATTAAGATCGAGACAGGATATCCGCGTGTAAAAAGGTTGTATACATATGTTAACATGTTTGAACCAACTTTGTGCCCTCATTAACCTCGTTGTATTACAATCATTGTACCTGATAAGTGTCGTGTTCTGAGAAAACTGGGCATAATGCTTGTGCGTAAATTGTCATCCCAGATTAGCCTGTGCAGTCAGCACAGGCTCATCAGGGACTAAAATTTCCGCTTTTATGAAATTGTTCCTTAAATTGATGTATCTTCTTAGCGCAAATCCACTTTAGGCCGAAAGTGTCGTCCCGGATTAGCCTGTCTGGGACGACACTTTACGCACATGCATTATGCCCAGTTTTCTCAGAACACGACACATATAAATCCACATTTAAAGGAATAATGTATTAAGTTAATAGCCATTGAATAGCATAGTCTAGGTTGCAACATTTGAACATTCCATCACGAACTGTCATTTACATAAAGTGTATGCAGGTTGCGGATACAAACAAATGCAATGCATAAGCATATACCGCGGTGTTACGAGGCATAATAAAAATGCGTGATTGTTTGCAAAATAAAAAAGAGCGGATTGGCTGACACTTGAAACCAATTTAAATTGGAAATTTGAAATGTTTAAGCTCCATTTAACAGTTCCCGTGCTGTAATAGTTAGCACTCAGGACTCTGAATCCTGCGATATGAGTTCAAATCTCGTCGGGACCTTCGTTTGTTTTCAATTATGGACAGCTATTTTGTTTGTATTATACATAAGGGCGTATTCCCCATAGCATGAATTTTAATCGTAGAAAAAATTACTATTTATTGCTTTTGCATCCAAAGCTTACTGTCTTAATAAAGTGAATTTAAATCCGCCATGGTTTGGTTAACCTATTTATGCCTAGCGCTAACAAAAAGGCCTAGGCAAACAGCGTAGACCCAGATAGGACGCCGCATGTAATTAAACAAGTAAAGCTAACAAAGCGGGAACTTCGGTCTGCAAGTTCTTGATAATTGTCAATAAAATAAATTACAATTAAAATATTTTAACTTCAAAATCACTGGCTTTGATAGGCTTATATATATTTTTATTTTTTTTGCGTCGTATTAAATCACATAGAAATCACTTGTTGAGCAATGCAAAAATAGTGCATATATTTTTTTTCCAAAAGGCACTTAGTAATGTTTGCGACTTGTTGAATTTTGATAATTCTGATTAAGAGTTTTAACTATAAGCGAGAAAATCTGGACACGTCTGTAAGCACAGATGTTCGACAAACCTCCTCCAAAAGTGTTGCCTTGTAAATATATCAATAATTGTGTTCTGGCACTGGTTGCAAGTAAGTCGCATAAATAGGTCACACAATAAACAATCAGAGAAGGAAATATCTATCATCTAATCAAATCTTAGCGGACTCTGATTCATCAACGTTCGTATCTGAGAACTTTTAAATAAATCCCGATGCCCCTAAAAATACTATGATCAAGTATAAACTAGACATGGCAAGTGATTAACATTCTGGAAAACATTGGAATGTCTGAGCTATGGGACAACCAAAACATTACTGTAGTACAGTAACAATGTTGTAAACAAATGATTCTGGCTATTTATACACAAACATGGCATAGCGAAGTGGCAATTTCCCCCAGTCTATCATCGTATTGCCTATTTAAACACCATTTTACGCTTGAATCACATTTAGATCAAGTAAATGAAGCCAAATATAGGATCGTACCAAGTTAGTTCCGCTTATCATCACATAATCTCGAAATAGAAAGGGGGGGGGTGTAAATTTCGCACCATGAACGGAATTAAACATGAATACCATTTCCTACTAGTATATCCAATATATGCACACGTACGACACTATTTTTGTAAGCCGAACTATTGCAGATGATCAACAATTAATAAATTGCAAGAAAAATGTCAAGCGAAAGTAAATTTGAAATGCTTAGTTCAATGAAGCAAATGTAACTCTAGTAGCTCCAAAATGTAGGGCAAAATCCCAACAAAGGCACTGACCGTTACACGTTTATTGAGTGGATATATAATTAAGACGACTGATCTGTAACTGACCGTCCTGAAAATATACAAATTAACAATACGCATATTTAATAATAAGGTTACAAGTTATAGGTTGTTACCATGGTAACCAGTGGTTACCATACTCAATAATTATACATACAAATCAAACTAATAGTCATCTTTAAAACATAATGGTGTGCTGTTTGGTTGTTCCAATCAAAATACATGTTTTAGCATAAAAATGACAGTTAAATAACCTATTAATTAACTTTAAACATAGGTATCATGAAAAAAACACAGTGACAATAACAATAGTGTTTACACGTCGATACTTGGACAAAATACACATATTACTTACTGAGTATGAGCTACTCTCGACCTAATCTCTCTCACTGAGTCTCAGCCTTGGGGAGGTTAGCGCTGTGACTGCTGTATATTAATATTTCAAGGTGAAAGTGATGTGCAGCAACCAATGCAAAAGTTATTGACAGCCCAATAGTTTTATCAAAAAGGAAAGAAGCGAGTTGGTCAATAAATGCAGGAAATACACAGGGACGGACACCTTAAAACAAACATGACCATACCTGACTCTAAGATGTTAGAATATACACAAGATTTCCATCGATATTCGAGCTTCAATCTCTAAACGTAAAACCAAACATTCTGAACCGGAAACTTCTGTGGGTAGAACTAGTCACAACTGATACACTACTTTACATACAAGAAATTGGTTACACAACACTAATTTTATAGACCTGTTACATTCTCCCCCTCTCCGAAAATCAAGTCGTCCTGACTTGAACCTATGCTCAAAAAGTATTAAACACAGAAACAACACCGATACCAAACTGGTAGTAATTCTACTAATCACAGTAAAATAGTACTTCTAATAAGTAATTAATTACTTACTACTCTAACCATTTCCGTGTTATTGAATTGTTATTATCATGATTATGTACAACATTTCCACATAATAATGTCTAGTTTTTACTGCCTCTGGTTTATGTCCAAAGTGCAAGCTAATCTGCAATAAAGACAAACGCAAAATTCATTAAAAACAACATATAAATTCACTTAAAAAATATTAAAAATAAAATAAAAAATACAATTATCAGGTTATGTTGCTCTCCCCTCTCTTGAAACTTGCTCCTGCAAGTAATTGGAAAGTATTATCATACAAAATTTCTATACAAATACTCATATATCGCTCACCAATCCACATATCATGCAACATTTAAAATCAATATGACAATTATCATTGTTTGAGCAATGCTCTTAACAATTCAGCATTACTATTTGTACTATGTAATTGCATTTCTAGCAATCTGGTCATATCCTGTTGTTGTCCCACATGGTAGGACTGAAACCAAACTGGTTTCTTTCTTGTTCTTGTTGAACGTCTAGGCGCCATAGTTGGTTCTAGATTAGATGCAGCTTCTATTTGGTCTTCTTCCGGGTTTTCATTAACAAGACTTACTTCTTGCTCTCCTTCTTGTCCATCAGCATCAATTTCCTCTAAGACTACTTCCTCCATTTCTGTAGATACAGAAGATGATGTAGTCGCTCTTTTCTCTTTTCTTTGTTGACCGGCCGGTCTGTCTGTATTCTTTTTCACTACTTCATAGTAATTGTCGCAATCCGATTCACTTGATTCTTCATGTCTGAAGTTTTCTAAACTTTCAGATTTTGTAGGACAATGATCACCACTATCTTTTTGCTTTACTTCTACAATGTCATTATCCTTCAATTTTACTTTATTTCTAGGTCTTGAAACTGGTTTCTTTACCACTGCTTTCTCTGCTGCATCTTGTTTTTCTTCTTCCTTTAATAGTAAAAGGTAATTGCGATGTAATGTTTTTTTCATAACCACTGCTACTTTTCACAACGTAGACAGGGATGTCCTTATTTGGATGACTGATGACTTCAAAAATCTCTTCGTCAAATTTATCAGCAAATTTAAGTGGTTTCGAAAACATAAGAACTTTTACTAAAACTTTGTCACCAACATTTATAGTGACTGCTTTTGCCTTTTGATCATAATTGCTTTTTTGTTTTGTTCTGGATTTGTTCAATGTTCTATCTGCAATTTCCCAGCATGTTTCTAGTCTTGACTTTAACATACTTATTAGAAACCAAATCATCATTGTCAATGTAAAACATCGAATCAACAGATAACTTTGGTGTTCTCCCAAACATTAACTCAAATGGTGAGTATCCTGTTGACTCATATCTAATGCAATTATATGAGTAGACCAAAGATTGTACACATTTCTTCTAATTTTCTTTCTTTTCTGGATCAAGAGTTCCAAGCATGTTACTCAAGGTTCTATTAAATCTTTCATGAATTACTTCGGACTCGAAGTTTGTACCTTGGTCAGTAAATAATCTGGTTGGAACTCCAAAGTTAAAAATACAATTGTTTAAAATAGCTTCCGCGGTGGTCTTCGCAGTCTGATTTTTCGTAGGGACCGCAATTGCATATTTGGTAAAATGGTCGGTGATGACAAGAATATTTACAATTCCTCCTTTGCATTCATCAACTGTCAGAAAATCTGTACAAACTAATTATAATGGGTAAGATGACTGAATATTCACCAAAGGTGCCTTTATATTGGTAGAGGACTTCCTTCGCAGACATCTTGGGCATTTTTCTACCTTATCAGCACAGTCTTTGGTGTAACTTGGCCAGTAAAATCTATCACGTATCGATGAAATAGTTCTTTTTTTTCCTTTTCCAGGTCATGTAATCCCTTAAGAACATCTTTCTTGTAAATACTTTGTAAAACAAGCTGTTTAACATGTTTTCCATTTTCAATCATTTCACGGTACAAAATTCCACGAATAACTTTAAATTGTTTATAATGTCTTGACATTGTTCGCTGTTGTGTGTTGGTTAGAACTTATTTCTTTGGAAACTGTTAATCAATGCTTGCCCTCAACCAGACAACAACAATAGGGTCATTTCTTTAACTATTTCTCACTTCCCTTAACTGAACCTGTGCCATTTTTTCTCCCGTTTCTTCCATAACATCTAAAATGTTCAATGTGTTGCAGGGTAAAATTTCTATGTATGGTATTGTTTGTATTGAATTACATATGGCTTTTATACTTATATGTTCTATTGTTTCAAAGTTGTTCGTATTGTCCTGTGGTAACGGGTATCTAGACATAACATTTGCATCTGTATTCTTGTTTCAAGGGCGTTAATTTATGTCAAAATTGTAGTCACTAAGGGCCGACACTTATCGCTGTCCAGTTGCTTCGAGCTTTGCTGTTGTTAAAATATGTGTAAGAGGATTATTGTCTGTGTACACCTTACAATTTTGTCCAATAAGATAGTCACTGATTTTTTCTGTTATTGCCCATTTCAAAGCTAGAAATTCTAATTTGAAAGCCGAATAGTTTCTTTCCGATTAGCTAAGGCTACGACTAGCATATGCGATGACTCTTTTTTCCCATTCTGTTCCTGGTAAAGAACTGCACCAAGTCCTGATCCAGAAGCGTCTGTGTGTAATTCAAATGGGCAATCAAAAATTGGGTACCCTCATATTGGTGGAGAAGTTAGTAATTCTTTCACTTTGCTGAATGTCTTTTCATGGATTTCCTCCCATTTCCATTCGGTCTTGTTCTTTGTTTTTCCTTTCTTTTCACTTGTTGGGGGTAAAAGATCTGATAATGGTTTTGTAACAGAACTGAACCCTTTAATAAATTTCCTGTAATAACCAGCCAGGGCTACAAAAGATCGTAACTGATCGCGATAAGTTAGGCGAGGATAATATTTCACTTTTTCACATTTTTCAGGATCTGTTTCGATGCCCTCTTCACTAACATAGTGACCCAAAAAATTAACCTTTTTCTTAAAGAAATGACATTTGTTAGGTGATAGTTTTATTCCTGCTGCTTTCAATCGCAAAAAAATCAAATTTAACCTCTGCAAATGTTATTCAGACGTTGAGCTGAATATTACTACGTCATCCAAATATATAATGCATATTTTCATATTAAGGTCACCCAAAATTTCTTGCATTATCCTCTGGTATGTTGCTGGTGAATTTGTACACCCAAAAGGCAATTTATTAAATTCCCAAAAACCTAAATGGCCTACAGTGAAAGCAGCACTTTCATTGTGTTTTTCTTCAATTTCAATTTGGTGGTACCCATACTTCATATCTAAGGTAGAAAAGTACTTAGAACCATGTAAACAATCTAGTACATCATCTATTCTGGGTATGGCATAAGAATCGTTGATTGTACGTGCATTTAATTTTCTATAATCCACGCACATTCTCATAGCACATGAGTGTTTCCTACATATGACGACTGCTGATGCCCAGGGTGACATAGATTTTCTAATTACACCTCTGGCTACAAGATCTTCTAAATGTTTTCTTACTTCATCAATCATGGCCGGTGGGATTCTTCTGTATCTTTTCTTGAATGGAGTCTCATCTGTTAGGTCAATCCTGTGTTTCATTATGTCAAATTTTCCAATATCTGTTTCTGATGTGGAGAATACATCTTTGTGAAGTCCAAGTAATTCCATCAGTTTGACATTTTGCTCACTAGTTAGTTCAGGATCAATATTTACTTTGTCTAAAACATCCTGCTGTGTTCTGTTTGTATCCTCTTTATTCTTACGTTCTAGTGTGACCAGATGAAGTTCAGATACAATGGCCTTGAGATAAATTTGTATGACATTATTTGTAGTATTTCTTACATTTACTACTATTTCCTGTTTCTTTCCTGTGTACTGTACTTTTGCTGGGGTAAT
Source organism: Dreissena rostriformis (assembly GCA_007657795.1). Classification (NCBI taxonomy): domain Eukaryota; kingdom Metazoa; phylum Mollusca; class Bivalvia; order Myida; family Dreissenidae; genus Dreissena; species Dreissena rostriformis. The sequence goes on along the minus strand of VMBQ01006454.1, from coordinate 44,664 downwards.
CTCTGCACTTTTGAGCAATTTTGAATCGCTTGTTTCTTGTACCAATGCACGTGTAGGTTGGTGACTCAACTCCATATCTGTGATACATCTGATATAAACAGACTGATTTGGTCTTACCAATATATTGCTGGTTTCGACTGAGCGTAAAATGGCCAATCTTAAATCATTCTTCATAAGCATCTTTTCCCTTAAAACTATACATCTGAATGCCAAATACCAAAGTACATGTAGTTTTGAAATTTGCAAGAATTTTTTAACCAAACTTACCTTTACATTCACTAAGTAATTATGTTAGAATGTTTGTTCCTAGAAGTATTGGCGTGGTGTTATTATATTGTGTATCCGGCACCACCAGTAATAAACATTTCTGTTCTTGATTTTCAGGTAGTCCACAGGCTTTCAATGAAATTTTAATATAGCCTTTATAGGGTAAAACATTGCCATCGGCACATTCAATTTTTAGTATTTTACTAAGAGGTTTCCATTCAATGTTTTTCAAATGATCATTATAGAACTGTTCCGAACAGGTAGACACACATGACCCTGTATCACAAAATGCTATGGTCGCAATTCCATTTACTAAAATACTTACTTCTAAGGCTTCTCTAACTAATTTGGGATCAGCTTGGTTTTTCATGTCACTATCCTGACCCGCCATAGAGACACTTACTCGTTTAAAGGACAATTGCTGGCAAAATGTCTAAATTCATTGCATTGGAAACATTGTATACATTTGCCTAAAAGGAGTACTGCCTAATGGTCTTCTTGGTATAAAGCTGTCGTTTTCCCTGCCATGTCCTCTGTATGGTCGTCTCTCTTGAAATCTTCCTCTTTCCCCACGGAAATGTCTAGGTTCTCGGTTTCCTGTTAAGCGAAACCCTTGATTCATCCCCCTAACATACGTACCTGCATATTCATTTCCTTGTTGTTGTTGTACTGTTTACTCATTTCCTTGTTGTTGTTGTTGTACTGTATTTATCTGGTACTGTTCTTTTTCTTTCTCCAATACTTTAATTCTACTATTCATTTTTTCAAGTAAAGTCTTAATTTCACCCAATTCTGAATTTTCTGGTTTGACATGTGCGGTAGCCGCCTGACATTGTTTGGATTTGGGCTTTTTACCCTGCAATTCAGACTCTAATTTCCTTATTTCAGCTTTGAATTTGTTGTAGTCCGAGGTTGTTTCAAATTTTAAAGCAGATGCGATTTTCAATTCAACATTCAGACCCTCATAGAATACACTTTCGAGTAAAATATTCTGAGTTCTATGAAGAGCTTCCAATTCAACAGCTCTGGAAAACAGTTCTATTACTCTTATAGCATAATTAACCACAGGCTCATTCTCACCTTGTTCACAGGCATGAAATTTCTAAAGAATTGACCCAGGAGTCTCTAAATTGCCAAAAGTATTTTGAAATAAATCAAGAATATCTTGTATTTTTGCCTCTTCCCCTAATCTCATGGCCATTTCAGCAGCTTGCCCTTGAAGTGAGCGTCTGATGCCTAGAAACATGCTTGTATTCGAGTATGCTTTCTCTCTCAAAAGACAGTTTTCCTCATATTTCCATGCTCTGTAGGATACCGCACCTTTTCCTGTTTCTCCATAAAACAATGAGATTCTTGAAAATTTAAGTGGATCTTTGTCTCTAACAACTTCTTCAACCTTACTAAGTTTTTTTGACGGTACATTTTCTAATTCACCGGGATCCTCTTACTTCATTTTCTTTAAAACCTCTAATAAGGCAATGTCATCTTCACTTACTTGAGTCATGGTAAATATTTAGATTATAATCGAAAAATAAAACTATTTCACACTTTCTCTTGCTTTAAATTAATTGCTGAACATGTCTCATTACACACAGTACTATACACTAAACTTATCTATAGTTACACCTTACACTTAAAACTATGGTGGGCCCACTACACTAAACTAGTTTAATGCAGTACAACTACCTATCAACTAATTTAACCGTGTGTATTAGTACAAGTTCGGTTTTACACTAGATAAGTTAATTAACATTGAATAATTATGCACCCATTAAATATGTAAGTTATAATATTGTGCAGACAAAAGACTGATCACAAAACAACTCCTCTAATAACTTAATTACTAGAGGGGTTCAATTATTTTGTTGACAGTAACAAATGTACCTCGCTGCAAACTGGTTAGACTGGTACCCGAATTCTGTCACAGTCTGCATGTACTGCCTGCGGAATTATACTGGTTCTGCAACGTTATCTGGTTAGGCATACATCTTCTTAACAGAATTAATACTTTGTTAATATTTATTTATCACGTACAACACTACTTCAAATCTTCAACTCTTCACCAGTTTCAACTTTAGTCTCCGGGAGCAAGTAAAAACAACAAACCTAGACAGAATCAGTCAATGAAACAACCTAAATCACCAACCATAAAAGGTATCAAGGGGGGATGGGGTTGGTCAAGAGTAAGAAGAGATCTGGGCTATCCACATATACTTCTAGTGCAAAGTGAATGTAAAAATGTTACATTAAATATATTTACAAATTTCATGCTTCATGCACGTTAATAACCATAAACCCAGTCGCTTAGTAAAAATGTGTATTAAAAACTTGTTCTTTCTACCTCACTTAAAAAAAAATATTAATCTCACATTGACTATACAACAATGGTAATTATATTTCAAGGGTTTTCAATAGATATCTATTGCACACTCAATGGTAATAAGAATGCTTGACATGCTTGAAATACTAAATGCCACTAGTTTCCTAGTGAAAACCCTTATACATTGTTTACAATCACTCACCACCATAAACAACATTTTTTTTCACAGTACTTTACTGTTCAAACACAATGTTCCTCAATCCTCATGCGAGACGCTTGGTGAAGTCCTTTTGAAGTTCTGTAGTATGTGCCGGCACAATGCGTAATATGTTTTAATGTGATCACTAAATGTTTTGGTACCATTCAATATGAACCTCTGTTCCAATGATCCGCTGGTCCACTCCTGTCGCTTTTCGATCCTTATTTGGGGCTCCATTTGTAACTCTAGTAGCTCTAAAATGTAGGGCAAAATCCCAACAAAGGCACTGACCGTTACAAGTTTATTGAGTGGATATATAATTAAGACAACTGATCTGTAACTGACCGTCATGAAAATATACAAATGAACAATACGCATATTTAATAATAAGGTTACAAGTTATAGGTTGTTACCATGGTAACCAGTGGTTACCATACTCAATAATTATACATACAAATCAAACTAATAGTCATCTTTAAAACATAATGGTGTGCTGTTTGGTGGTTCCAATCAACATACATGTATTAGCATAAAAATGACAGTAAGATAACCTATTAATTAACTTAAAACATAGGTATCCTGAAAACAACACAGTGACAATAACAATAGTGTTTACACGTCGCTACTTTGACAAAATACACATATTACTTACGGACTATGAGCTACTCTCGACCTTGTCTCTCTCACTGAGTCTCAGCCTTGGGGAGGTTAGCGCCGTGACTGCTGTAATATTAATATTTCAAGGTGAAAGTGATGTGCAACAACCAATGCAAAAGTTATTGACAGCCCAAGAGTTTTAGCAAAAAGGAAAGAAGAAAATAGGAGCGAGTTGGTCAATAAATGCAGGAAATACACAGGGACAGATACCTTTAAACAAAGATGACCATACCTGACACTAAGATGTTAGAATATACACAAGATTTCCATCGATATTCGAGCTTCAATCTCCTATGAGTGACATAATGTTACTATATATGCGTGTTATATAGCCATTATAAATGAAGCATGCACCATAAAATGGTTTCATGGCTGAATAAAAGTATGACTAACATGTCTGTCGTATTGCCACAGATGATATCTACATGCGACACGCATTAAAGGTGTCTGTTTTCTCTACGACTCTGCAGTTTTATCGGGGATGAACATTATGTACAACGTTTTACGTATTAATCATGGCGTCATGAGCACTTGAATTTAATATTTGTAAAATACGTTTCATTATATATGTGTTGCTTTT
>VMBQ01006454.1:6972-37877 GCA_007657795.1 Dreissena rostriformis | reverse complement strand
GGGGCCATGCATAGTTGAGATTGACCCTAATGTCATAAGAGAAGTTCAGTATCAATTTGAAGTGAATCCGTGTAGAAATGAAAAAATTATAGTAAATGGACATTTTTTGTGGGTGTGGCCTTTGTGGGTGGGGCGCCCCAGGGTTGGGAATGGGGCCATGCATGGTTGAGATTGACCGTATTGTCATAAGAGAGGTCCAGTATCAATTTGAAGTGAATCGGTGTAGAAATGAAGAAGTTAATGTAAAATAACCTAAAAAAATGAGTGAAAATCTCTGACCCGGCCCCACCCCAACCCCCATAACTTTTGACCCAGGGGTCAGATCAAAATTCCAAATAGTGCAGGGTCGCACATATGCTCATAGCTACCATGTGTGTAAGTTTCAAGGTTCTAGTGCTAATAGTGTAGGAGGAGATATTGGCCAGGACGGACGGACGGACAGACGGACGGACAGACGGACGGACAGACGGACAGACGGACGGACAGACGGACGGCGGAGATAACCACAATATCCCCACCTTTTTTTCAAAAAGTGTGGGGATAATAAAATCCTGACTTACCGCAGTGGTTGTTTAATACAGGTAAATGTCTACCCGGAAAATAAGGGAAGTAACTCAGAGAGACAATCAGCGCGATATTGAACAATTTTGTATAAAAAAACAAATGGTTATTTGAATAAAAGTTAGTTTTCCCATTATACAGGTTCCATTGGGTAGGAAATATAAGTATGTTCTTCCCCGGCAACACGATGAAAATACCAGTCGCTATAACGATTAAGGATTAGACACAATCTTTGGATAACGTTTACCGGGTAGTCTATTTGTACACAGTTAAAATTACCAATTTAACAGTTCTATACGGTGGCACTAAGGTGACATCACCGCTCTTTTTTTTTTTTTTTTNATACTTTTTCACTTACAGACACTTTCCGCTTGTATGATATTTTTGGAAATAAGAAAGGCTCTTGTTTGCAAAAATCCAGTATAGGAGGAAAGTGTCGTCCCTGCAGTAAGCACAGGTTAATCTGAGACGACACTTTACGCAATGCATTAAACCCCCTTTTCACAGAGCGAGGCTCATATTTTTGTTCAGCTTATAGGCTTGTTTGCCAAGTTAATGATTGAATTTTGACTGTTTGAACGTAAAATATTCAACTGTGATGATATGATTATTTACGAAGGTTGAACTTATATGGAATGTTATAAAGAAAATCCGACTCGAAGATTGCTGGTTTGAATGGTGCTGCTGAATAGGCACTCATGTTGACGTTATTGGTTCGTTAATCGGTATTGATATTTATGCTGTTCAGTATCTCACTAGAATTGATTTTGTTTTTATTTCTATTGAAATTGTTCGTTTCGATGTAGCTGTCTAAAATCATGTTTCTCTACATTTGTGTTCGATGCTTACTGTAGACATTAAAACACATCTTCACATAGACTTAAACATACCATTGAAAAACAACCATGAAATGTTTTCGATTCTTATAACGTGTTATTCTATGCGTGTTCACACTAAATTCTAAAACACCTTTCCTGCGTTATCACCTGGTTTCCTAGTTCTCACATTTTGTGGATGTCATAAAGGCCATGAGCAACCGAGCAATCCTCAGCGAATGTGTTAATAGATATCACATGATCGCTTCGGGTTTTATATAAGATATGAATACATAGAATTTATTTTATATGTGAGTTATTATTTGGATAGTGGGTAAACGGTGATGTAGATTATGACTGTTTGAAGCTTTTAAATGTGTTGTCATTTTTTATGAAATATATATTTTAGTTTAGGATTATAATAAAATGTTTTGTCGGAGTATATAATCATAATTCTGACAATTAATGCGAAATTTTGGAGTACGCGGTTTAGATCTACCTGTATTTAAAAATATTAATGGCTGAACAGGAAAAAGTACAGTAAAATACCAATATTAACGTAACCGTAACGGAAGAAAATACTCGTTAATGAACGTATAATTCGTTTCAAATCCGGAGTTAAGCCATGCATCTGAACATGTCTATTGGAAACGTCACTCTCATCGAGGCAGAGACGGATGACTACACAGGTACTGGTGAGGATAACCGAATATCAAATAATCGAATAACACTAACACAAATATAGTCGCTGTGAGTAAACAATCAATAATTTCTGAAAGTTAAACAGAACAGATTTACAGGGATGTTGAAAATCAAAATGTATTTACTGATGTCTTGATAGCAAAACATTGTATTGTTTTACATTATGTAAAGAAATAAGGAATTTGTTATACCTTTGGGGTATTTTCTTACTTAAATCTATGAACATTGGTTTTAATGCTGAGATAATTTTTAACAGAAGGTGCTTGGTTTATTTCAGGATTAATAATTGCATCGGCTGCGGTTGGGCTCATTTTCATACTGGTTCTCGTATGCGGGTATACGTGTGGGATTTGTACACGTGACCCGTCAGCCCACGAACAATTCGGAACTGGGAGCACGACAGAGCCAAGGTACATAGCATACACATATCACATTTTTTCCAGGGCACATGTTTACAGAAATAAATGTCCAGGTAGGTAAGACACTGTGGTTTTTTACTTAGTAAATGGTGAACTGGAAAATTTCTTAAAATGAATAGTAGTAACTCAACAATATTGTTAATCTTCTTAAACAATGGGATGCAGTGAAAATAAAATCACGTTTTTATCCAAACAAAATATATCAGTTGAAAAAATAAATTAACAAACTCGATTACATACTCTATGGCCTCTAATAAGTTAGGTAGATTAGTACAAGTAACAATACAAATAAAAACACATGAGATCTCACACATATACACTCATAATAGACTTACACACTTATATATATATATCTTGTATTTACAAATATTTCACTATTTAAAGACATGGGCAACAAATAATTTTTGTTTGCAAGTAACTAAGGGTACTGTTCTTTTTCTATTACCGGCAACAATGTTTATCATATTAAAACTGTGCAATAAAATCACGGCCTTTGAAATAAAGAATTGTTTTTCTTCTCCAGAAATGATCACGCCGAAGACAGCGAAAGCGAACGGGAAAACGAACGCGACAAGGTGTGTGTGTCCATGGAGATTATTGACGAAATTTTTGGATAATGAATTTTACTTATTAGAGCGATTGCATGATGTTTTTTTACCCAAGGTCATTATCAATGTCAATATATATATATATATATATATAAATAGTATATATAATATATAATATATTATATGGTGTGAGAAGTGAATTTTCAGTTTCGTATATTTGTCTAATTTGTTAAGTGTCATTTCTTTTGTATAGGGATTGGAACGAATACTGGTATGATATTTGAATATGCGTTTATTCATTATTCTAATATATTCTAATATTCGATTTTTCAACAACAACAACATCAATAACATGTATTAGCTCTTAAGCATACAGTTTCTTTTCAGTCAAATTCAAATGTAAAGTACACAAGTGTAATTACATGGAATATAAGAATTGTGAACATTAGCTTATGATGGAAGTTAACAAAGAGTTAATGATTAATACCGTACGTTGTATCACTTTAGCATTTATAATGACCGTTTATCAACAAATACAAAGACAAAGAATTCAGTGCACTTAGTAATCAAAGAAGAATCATTGTTACATTGATATTGATTATTATTAATAAAATTCATGGACCAAATATTATACATAAATGAATTAATTTGTGGCTAAAATATTCCGTAAACAATTCGTATATATATAGTTACGACATTTATATTAACAAATGTACATGTTCTGTAAGTATTGTGGAATCGACGTCGTTCTAATTCCAATCTATTTGGTAATAGGCGGAATCGAGTTAGTGCTATTCTAAATATTTTTTCCCGTTGTAATGATATCCAGATTGTGTTATGCATTTAATATACTTTTTATGCGGCAATATGTATTTACTCTTGTTAAATTGTTGATCTCAATGTACCAGTGTTGTGTGTAATGATCAAATAGTCGTTGTTTGTTAAATTGCAAGTGTGTATCTGTCAGACTTTTCTGTTATGGTTTCTTGTTCAGTTCATATAAATTGTGTCGTGTTCTGAGAAAACTGGGCATAATGCTTGTGCGTTAATTGTCATCCCAGATAAGCTTCTGCAGTCCGCATAAGCTAATTAGGGACGAAAATTTCCGCTTTTATGGAATAATTCGTTTAAATGATGTCTCTTCTTAGCGAAAATCCAGTTTAGGATGAAAGTGTCGTCCCGGATTAGCCTGTTTGGACACTTTACGCACATGCATTATGCCCAGTTTTCTCAGAATACAAAACAAATTATGTTGGTGAATGTTATGTTATGTTCCGCGTCATTGAGCAGTAATGCATATGTTATTTTTTATAAGACTGTTATTTTTTGCGTGATATTATTTTCGGCCAATATTTAAATATTTGTAATTTACGTATAACAGATAAGTGGTATCTTCCTAATTCGCCATACAGTGCCGATAGATTTGGTGATTTGTTGAAACATATAATTTTTCTTTATAAATTTGTATGAATAATCTATAATAATTTTCCTGAAATCTTGTCCCCAGATTCTGCAGAAAAGCGACGTGCGGGCATTAATGAGGTATTAAACAGATTTAAGTTATTTTAGTAGGGAATTCATATTTGTTTAGTGAAGATAAAACTCAATGAAGCGCTATGTTACCGTGTACTGAGATAGATTTGTATTGTTTTATACCAGTTTTCGTTTTTATTAAATGTTCCACCCTAATATGTTTTTTTGTTCATTTCAAAGCATATATTGTATACATACAAGTTTTATTTATTTGCAAACAATGGTTTTAACAAAGTATACATAAACTATGCCTGCTAAAGTTTTTAGAAACTTGATGTAAATAATACTAAAAAAAATATTTGAAAAAGATAAACTAACATAAGAGTGAATAGTATATAAGTGGACAAGCATTATGAGAATTTAATTCGATTCCATTTCTGTTCAAAGATCTTCAATGCGTCATTAATGAGGTTTATTTCTTTCTCAATCTGGATTTTGAGTTTAAGACTATGGATAAAACAATTACAATTTGGTATTTGTTTTCTGTATTTCATGTGAAAGATAAAATATTTCATCAATACAAGAATAAAATTTACAATATTATGACCGNAATGGAACGTGAAAACACTGTTTTAACTAAAAAATTCCAGCTATTATTCACACCAATTTAAAAACACGTCCACCATTCTTGACCCGGAAGTAGAACTTATATGTTAATGAGGTTACGATTTTAACGGTTCACCATATGAATTAAAGTTAAAAATTGTGTGCCGGTTACTTTTTCGAAAAAAAAACAACTTTTGTTTTACTTATTTATATTGATTTTCAGCTTGTATCTATTACAATTAATTGTAATGTCATTTAATATTAATTGTACTGATGTGGGAAAAGTGAAACATAGGGCTTGATAATAATAAGATAATATAAAGAACTTTATATTGTTGATCGGTATGATTCCTGCAACATTTTTTATATATATTTTCAAAACGATAATTCACCAACATCATGAACAGGATTCTTCAGCAAGGGTCGCATTGTTTGACACCAGAGTATGAATTAATCTATTCAGATTTTTTAATGTTAACCTGATCTTTGATAGTTGTTCGGTAATTAATTTTTGAAACAGTAGTTATCGATTTATAATGTCATAACAATTAGAAAAATCAATAAAAACGCAATATAATTGTTATCCAGAGTTAAAAGCCTTGTTTATTGTACTGTTCAGTATAAAAATACAGTCGTCCGTGGTCTTGCCTTTTTGTTAACCAAATTGAAATTCAGATATAATTTTGTTTTCATCACACCATTTCGTAAGCTTGTTTAATAGTATTTGACCATATATCTTTGATAAAATAGTAATCAATATTATTCCTCGGTCATTTTTTCAACGCTCTTATCTCCGCCTTCGAATTATGGTTTGCTGAAACCCATTCATCGGATTTGGGGATAAAGTGCAGTTTTAAAATGTTATTGAATACAGTTGTGAGGTACAGTTTAATAGAACTTTATGCTGTTTAAATTATTTTATCTGAAATATTATCAGGCCCTCTAGATTTGCCATGGTTTTCCTTAAAATGCCAGATATATTTCCGACTCTGTAATTGGCGAATCGAGCTGTTCATTCTCGGCTTGTGTTTTATTTGATTTATGTTCATTTATGTCTTTATCTATATTCATATAACTCGTTTCCGATTTAGTAATTGAAATGATTGAACATTTCGTTCATGTTGATTGATCTGTATTTTTATTATAAGGTTTATAGTATTTTAAAGTGATTTTCTGAAACACTTTTGGATGTGTTTTTGCCGTTTTTCATAGCCGCTTACTTTCATTCATCTTATATCTATATTTGCTTTCCTACGAATAGCGTTTTATTTAACTCTTAAAAAATTGTTGTTTACTTGAGTTTAATTTATTATTGTTGAAGTTATTATTTGCATTACCTACGTTGCAGTTTGCTGTTAACAAGTAATAAGGCAATACACATGCAGTTAATTCTCAATCAATAGGATGCAATACAATTAAATCAAGTTTTTATCCAAACAAAATCAATCATTATAAACAAAATTATTAACAAACTCGATTAAATACTCTTGGGATTTTCATAAGTTAGGTAGTGTAAAAATAAAAATGAAAAGAACATAACAGAATAGAACAGACAGTTTGTGAAGACGTATACATATGTTTATCTTCTTAAACGCATACAACCATAAATAAAGTAATGTCACGTGTCAGTATACAATAATGATAATTATTATCACATCAGGGGGAATGTTTTTTTTATATTATTACTAAAACGCTTCAAAATTTGGATGCATGGGGGCTAAAAATGACCGGTTAATTCCCTATCGTTTTTTTTTGTAATATGTGTCGCGTTCTGAGAAAACTGGGCAAAATGCATGTGTATAAATTGTCATCCCAAATTAGCCTGTGCAGTCCGCACAGGCTAATCAGGGACGAAAATTTCCGCTTTTATGACATTTTTCGTTTAAATGAAGTCTCTTCTTAGCAAAAATCCAATTTAGGCGGAAAGTGTCGTCCCGGATAAGCCTGTGTGGACTGCTCAGGCTAATCTGGGATGACAATTTACCCACAAGCATTATGCCCAGTTTTCTCAGAACGCGACGCATATATCCGGCGCTGCTTGCCGAGTTCTTATTTTATACGTGCCGAGCCCCATCTATTATAAAACGATTCTTTTACCACACTTCGTACATTTTTTTTAAGAAATAATTAAAAAGTATCGCTAATCCTCTGCATTTTATCGCGAATAAATCCGTTTGTGCACATGACGCATTTTGAATGACGCCATTAGCACCCCCAGATTCATTCTTGATGATTTATTAAATACGTTATTTTGCGGGTTTTGTTGCTTTTAGTGTCTACACCGTTCCACATCATGGTATTAAATTGTTTGTTTTGTTGAGTCTGATTCATTTCGACCGAAATGGTGATGATAACTTTAAAGTTGACCTTGTGTAATATTACGCAACTCAAAACATTGACTACAAATAACGTGTATTAACTTTCCAAAAAAGTATAGCACACTAACTTGGACGATTTATGTTGAATAATCACTAGTAAACTTTAGAAAAATGCGGTTTAGGTCTACCTGTATTTAAAAAAAAACGGATGAACAAGAAAAAAATACAGTGAAATACTAATGTTATAAATACACAAAACAGGACGAAAATACGCGTTATACTGAAAGTAGAATTCGTTCCAACTCTGGAGTTGAACCATTCAACTGAACATGTCTACTGAAAACGTCACTCTCATCGCGGGTGAGCCGGATGACTACACGGGCATTGGTGAGCAAAACCGAAAATCAAATAAATTACACAAACACATGAGTAAACGATAATTTCTGAAATTTAAACAGAACAGTTTCACAGTGCTGGGTAGAATCAAAATGTATGTACTGATGTCTTGATTGCAAAACCGTGTTTTTTTTTGTTGCATTTTTTAAAGAATGAATTTATTATGCATTTGGGATATTTTCTTGTATAAAATAACTTTATGATTTGAACCTTGTAAAGTAATATGTTTCGAGAGCTCAGTCGGTCACAGTCGTGAAACGTCGCTAGCGTTTCCAAAAAAATCAACGTTAAATACTTAAATATATGACCATTTGTTATACTGCTGAAACCATCTTTAACAATAGGTGCTTGGTTTATTTCAGGATTAATAATTGCATCGGCTGCGGTTGGGCTGATTTTTGCGGTCGGCATTATCATACTGGTTCTCGTATGCGGGTATACGTGTGGGATTTGTTCACGTGACCCGTCAGCCCGCGAACAATCCGGAACTGGGAGCACGACAGAGCCAAGGTACATAGCATACACATATCACATTTTTTCCAGGGCACATGTTTAATAAAATAAATGTTCATGTAGGTAAAACACTGTGGTTTTTACTTAGAAAGTGGTGAACTCGAATATTCCTTTAAATTAATAGTAGTAACTAAACAATATTGTTTATCTTCTTAAACAATGGGATGCAGTGAAAATACAATCACGTTTTTATCCAAACAAAATGTATCAGTTGAAAAAAAATAACACTCATAAAATACTTACATAATTATATATAACTGGTATTTAAACATATTTTACTATTTAAGAACATGAGCAACAAATAATATTTGTTTGCCAGTGACTAAGGGTACTATTATTTCTTTTATTACCGGCAACAATGTTTATCAAATTAACAGTGTGCAATAAAATGACGGCCTTTGAAATAAAGAAGTGTTTTTTCTTCTCCAGAAATGATCACGCCGGAGAGAGCGAAAGCAAAAGGGAAAACGAACGCGACGACGTGTTTCACTTTGTGTCCATGGAGATTATTGACGGAATTTTTGGATATTGAAAATTAACTAATAAGAGCGATTGCATGATGGTTATGTACCCAAGGTTATTATCAATGTCAATTATAACCGTTGGGGTGATTAACATCATATATATATATATGGAGTGCTAATGAGAAGTGAATTTTCAGTTTCGTATATTTGTCTTGTTTGTTAAGTGTCATTTATTTTGTATAGGGATGGGAACGAATACTGGTATGATATTTGAATATTCTTTTATTCATTATTCGAAAATATTTGAATATTCGATTTTTAAACAACAACAACAACATGTTTTAGCTCTTAAGCATACAATTGCTTTTCAGCCAAATTCACAATACAAAGTACACAAGTGTTATTACATGCAATATAAGAATTGTGAACATTAGCTAATAATGGAAGTTGACAAAGAGTCAATGATTAATAGCATACGTTATATCACTTTAGCATTTATAATGACCGTTATTTATCAAATACAAAGACAAAGAATTCACTGCACTTAGTAACCTTAGTAGAATCAATTTTACACTGATATTGATTATTATTAATCAAATTCATAGAACACAAATTATACATAAATGAATTAATTTGTGGCTAAATTATTCCGTAAGCAATTCGCATACATATATTTACGACATTTAGATTACAAAATTTACATTTTCTGTCGTCCCGAAATATTGTGGTATCGTCCTCGTTCTATTAATTCTAATCTATTTGATAATAGGCGGAATCGAGTTAGTGCTATTCTATATAGTTTATTACCGTTGTAATGATATCCAGATTTTGTTATGCATTTAATATACTTTTTATGCGGAAATATGTATTTACTCTTGTTAAATTGTTGATCTCAATGTACCAGTGTTGTGTGTAATGATCAAATAATCGTTGTTTGTTACATTGCAAGTGTATATTTGTCAGACTTTCCTGTTATGGTTTTTTGTTCAGTCCATATATAAGTTAAACAAAGCTGCTCTAGTATTGATTTGATTTGGTTCGCCCAATTCATTTTGATGTATGTTATGTTATGTTCTTCGTCATTGAGCAGTAATGCATATGTTATTTAATTAGACTGTTATTTGTGAGTGATATTAGTTTCAGCTAATATTTAAATATGTGTAATTAACGTATAACAGATAAGTGGTATCTTCCTTACTCGCCATACAGCGCTGATAGATTGGTTGATTTCTTGAAACATAATTTTTTCTTTACAAATGTGTATGAATAATCTTTAATTATTTTCCTGAAATCATGTCCCCCGATTTCTGCAGAATAGCGACGTGCGAGCGTTACTGAGGTATTAAACAAATTTAAGTTATTTTAGTTGGTAATTCATATTGTTTAGTAAAGATAAAACTCAATGAAGCGATCTGTAACCTTGTACTGTGATCGATTTTTATTGTTTTATACCATTTTCCGTTTTTATTAAATGTGACACCCTAATATGTTAATGAGGTTATGATTTTCACGGTTCACCATATGAATTATAGTATTGTGTGCCGGCTACTTTTTCGAAAATAACAACTTTTTTTTTACTTATATTGATTTTCAGTTTGCATCTATTACAATTAATTTTAATGTCATTAAATATAAGTTGTAATGCTGTGGGCGAAGTTATACATAGGACTTGATAATAATAAGATAATAATTAGAACTTTACATTGTTGATCGGTACATGATTCTGGCAACATTTTTGTATTTTCAAAAAGATAATTCACCAACATCCTGAAAAGGAAGCTTGAGCAAGGATCGCCTTGTTTTACACCAGAGTATGAATTGATGTATTCTGATGTTTGATTGTTGATCTTTATTATTTAGTGGTCGATTTATAATGACATAACATTTAGAATAATCAATAACAAAAGCAATATAATTGTTTACCACATTTAAATGCCTTGTTTATTGTACTGTTCAGTAAAAAAAATACAGTCGACTGTGGTCTTGCCTTTTTGTTAACCAAATTGAAAAACAGTTATAATTTTGTTTTCATCACACCCTTTCGTAAGTTTGTTTAATAGTATTTGACAATGTATCTTTGATTAAATAGTAATCAATATTATTCCGCTGTCATTTTTTTTCAACGTTCGGATCTCCGCATTTAAATATTGGTGTGCTGTAACCCATTCATCGGATTTCGGGATATAGTGCAGTTTAAAAATGTTTTTGAATATAGTTGTGAGGTTCAGTTTAATAGAACTTTATGCTGTTTAAATTATTTTATCTGAAATATTATCAGGCCCTCTAGACTTGCCATGGTTTTCCTTAAAATGCCAGATATATTTCCGACTCTGTAATTGGCGAATCGAGCTGTTCATTCACGGCTTGTGTTTTATTTGATATATGTTCATTTATGTCATTATCTATATTCATATAACTCGTTTCCGATTTAGTAATTGAAATGATTGAAAATTTCGTTCATGTTGATTGATCTGTATTTTTATTATAAGGTTTATAGTATTTTAAAGTGTTTTTCTGAAACATTTTTGGCTGTGTTTTTGCCATTTTACATAGCCGCTTACTTTCATTTATTTTATATCTATATTTGCTTTCGTACAAAAAGTGTTGTATTTTGTTCTTTAATGTACACATTGTTGTTTACTTGAGTTGGATGTATTCTTGTTGAAGTTATTTTTTGCATTACGGACGTTGCAGTTTGCTGTTTACAAGTAATTAAGCAATTCACTTAAGAATTGAATAGCATTTTTCTGCATTTCATCGGTGTATAAACTGTCTGGAAAATAACGCCTAATTTGCATAAACGGCGACGGCGTTTATGCATAAATTAGGTGACTTTTTCCCGACAGTTCATACACCGATGAAATGCAGAAAAATGCTATTCAATTCTTATAATTACAACACAAAATGATCTTAAAGCTGAAATTATATCGTGGTAAGGGTCATAAAAGTCCTTTTTGATCTAGCGTATGAGCCTATTTTAAGTTTTGGTTTCATCTCCGTCAAACGGGTATATCCTTGAAGTTCGCGCAAAAAATATGACGTCATTTTGCTATTGACCAATAAAAAAACAACGCCATTAAGTTTCGCGCAAAACATAACGTCATTTTGGCAACTTGTTTATGACCAGAAAGTAGCGCCATGAATATTCATGTTTAAATTTGCATTCGAAGTTGGTTCATCGGAAAATGAAAAACCGGTCACGTGTACAAATTATCCAATCAGACTGTAGCATTCATATGAATCTGACAGAATTTGTAATAATAGGCAGTTTATCTTCTTAAACAATGGGATGAAATAAAAAATAAATCACGTTTTATCCAAACAAAAGCAATCATTAGAAACAAAATTATAAACAAACTCGATTTAATACGCTAGGGTATGGCATAAGTTAGGTAGCGTAAAAAATAAATACGAAAAGGACATAACATAATATAAAAGACAGTTTATTAAAACTTATACATATGTACATCTTCTTAAATTCATACAATCCTAAATAAAGGAATGTCACGTGTCAGTATACAATAATGATAACTATTATCACATCAGCGGCGGAATGTTTTTTTTTATATTATTACTAAAACGCTTAAAAATGTGGATGCCTCGTTTTTGAAATATGTGTCGCGTTCTGAGAAAACTGGGCATAAGGCATGTGCGTAAAGTGTCGTCCCAGATTAGCCTGTGCAGTCCGCACAGACTAATCCGGGACGACACTTTTCGCCTAAACTGGATGTTTGCTAAAAACCGAGAACCGTATTATGCGTGAATTCACGTAACCGAGAACCGTATTATGCGTGAATTCACGAAACCGAGAACCGTATTACTCTTATATTTGTTTGGAGAATGACAACTCAATGATTATTGCAAAGGCGAATGTATTTGTTTTAATTTAAAAAAATAAATATTGTTTCTTATAAGTGCCGGAGCATCATATGTTTTACTTGTATCACGACATAAACACATCTTTACATACACTTGCCATTTAAAAACAATCAAGAAATGTTGTCGATTCTTATAACGTGCCATTTTAGGCGGGTTCACAATATATATTAACAACCAATTGCATGACAGGTGTCCTTTCTTAGCACCTGGTTTTCCAGTTCTCATATGTTGTGGGCGTTCTAAAGGTCACAACCAACCGAACCTTCCTCAGTGAATGTGTTAATAGATATCACATGACCGCGTCGACTTTAATTTAAGATATGAATACGTAGAATTTATTTAATATGCGCACACACGGAGTTAACAACAAATTCATACATGTTCTTATTTTTATAGCGGTGCAACGTTGATAAAGATTATAGTTTTAAACTTTTTAATGTGAAGGTTTTGTCATTGTTTTTAAATATTTCTATTAGTTTAGGAATCGTTCATGTAAATGTTTGTTTTGTACTTGTTTTTTTTTTTAACATAAAGTATATGATTTAACTACAGTTAATATCATCTCGGAGTATAGCACAATAACTTGGACAATTAATGTATAATTTGGCAATACGCGGTTTAGATATACCTGTATTTATTCAATAAATGAGTGAACGAGACAACAAAGGAAGTGAAATACTTATAGTTAAGCAAACATAAAAACGGACGAAAATACATGTTAATCATCGTATAATTCGTTTCAACTCTACAGTTAAGCCATGCATCTGAACATGTCTATTGAAAACGTCACTCTCATCGCTGCCGAGCCGGAGGACTACACGGGCATTGGTGAGCGAAACCGAAAATCAAATAATCTAATTTAACTTACACAAACACAATCGCTATGGTAAAAATAAAAAAATATTCTGAAATTTAAACAGAACAGTTTCACAGGGATGTGTAGAAGCAAAATGTATGGATTGATGTCTTGATTGCAAAACATTGTTTTTAAAAAATATATTATTTACAAAATGAATTTGATATGAATTTTAGATATTTTCTTGTATAAAAATAACATGTCATTTAATGCCTTCGTAGTATCGCAACATACATCTTACTTTGTTTTTATATAAAAGCTTCATGCTTTGAAATTTGTATTTTAATATCTTTCAAGAGCTCCTTCGGTCAAAGTGGTGAAACGTCACTGGACTTCACAAGAAAAACGTTAAATACTTGAATATATGACCATTGGTTATAATGCAGACACTATCTCTATCAGCAGGTGTTTGGTCTATTTCAGGCTTAATAATTGCATCGGCTGCGGTTGGGCTGATTTCTGCGCTCGGCATTATCATACTGGTTCTCCTATGTGGGTGTATTTGTAGGATTTGTTCACGTGACAGGTCAGCCCGCGATCAACTCGGAACTTGGAGCACGAAAGAGCCCAGGTACAAAGCATACACATATACATTTGTTTCCAGGGCACATGTTCACCGAAATAAGTTCAGGTAGGTAGGACACTGGGATTTTTACTAAGTTAGTGGTGAACTGGAATATTCCTTAAAATGAATAGTAGTAAGTAAACAATAGTGTTTATCTTCTTAATCAATGGGATGCAGTGAAAATAAAATCACGTTTTTATCCAAACAAAATATATCAGTTGAAAAAATAAATTAACGAACTCGATTACATACTCTATGGTCTCTAATAAGTTAGGTAGTGTAGTACAAGTAAAAAATATAAAAAAAACAACACATGAGAGCTAACACATATACACTCATAAAAGACTTACATAATTATATATAACTGGTATTTAAACATATTTTACTATTTAAGGACATGAGCAACACATAAAATTTGTTACTAAAGGTACTGTTATTTGTAATTACCGGCAACAATGTTTATCAAATTAAAGCTGTGCAATAAAATCACGGTCTTTGAAATAAAGCAGTGTTTTTTTTCAGAAAAGATCACGCCAGAGACAGCAAAAACAAAAGGGAAAACGAATGCGACAACTTATTTGTGTCGATGGAGATTATTGACGGAATGTTTGGATATTGAATTAGTTAGAGCGATTGCATGATGTTTTTGTACCCAAGGTCATTATCAATGTCAATGATAACCGTTGGGGTGATAAACATCATATATAAAGTTTATATTGTTATATATATATATATATATATATAAACTCCGCGGAAATCCGTTGGATAATTTATATATAGGGAGAAAGACGTGTGTGAACAACCAGATACACAAACAGACAAACATATTCCCATTTGAGACTTCGTCGTGTGAGCCTAGCTACGGTGCAGATTGAAGCGTATATACTATGAAATCCCCCAAAAAGGATGGTTCATTCACATTTATATACCCCACCCTAACACCGCAACACATCTCGACGTGGGAACCATTTTTTTACATACACATAATGGACAATTTTACGTACATAAACACTTATTTACAAACATGAAACCATAGTTATATTAGGGCACGATCCGATTAGGATTCTTAAATACCTACCACTTTGTTAGAAACTGCGCGGAAATCCGTTGGATCTAGAAGATACAGTGAAATTATGAATATTTTTGTTTTTCTACATGGAGATAATTATATTTCATAACAACGTTATTTCCTTTTTCCGGGATCTATTAATAGATATGTTGTGCTAATGAGTAGTGAATTTTCAGTTTCGTATAATTGTCTTGTTTGTTAAGTGTCATTTATTTCATTTATTTTGTATAGGGAAGAGAACGATTACTGGTATTTCATTATTCGAATATATTTGAAATTCGAATATTCGATTTTTAAACAACAACAACAACAACATTTATGAGCTTTTAAGTATTCAATTGATTTTTAGCCAAATAAAAATACACACGTGTTATTATATGGATTATAAAAATTGTGAACGTAAGGTAATGATAGAAGTTAACAAAGAGTTTATTGATGAATAACATAAGTTCTATCACTTTAACATTGATATAGATTATTATTCATCAAATTCATGTAAAAAATATATAATACATGATAACGTTTGTATTTTGTGTTTTCATTAACATATCAAATTTATTTAACGTTGGCAATCTTTGAAAATAGGATTTTAAATATATTTTTTTTTAGATATTTATTTTGTTGGACATATTAATAAGAAATGATATTCCATTTTACGACATCCAGAAAACGAAAACCAAATTTACATTTTCTGTCATCTCGAGTAATATTGTGGTATCGACCTCGTTCTAATTATAATCTATTTGATAATAGGCGGAATCGAGTTAGTGCTATTCTATATGTTTTTTTCCCGTTGTAATGATATCCAGATTGTGTTATGTATAAAACGTATTTTTTATGCGGCAATATGTATTTACTCTTGTTGAATCGTTGATTTCCCTGTACCAGTGTTGAGTGTAATGATCAAATAATCAATGTTTGATTAGATTGTACGTGTATATCTGTTAGACTTTTCTGTTATGGTTTGTTGTTCAGTCCATATATAATTTAAACATAGCTGCTCTAAATAAACAAAATGCAATCATTCTATAGTGTATATTGCGCTTTGGATGGTTATCGAGCTTGGCCTTCATTGTATATAACTAAGCATTTGAAGAACGTTTGCTGTAGATTCGATGATAGCTGTACGAGTTAGAGAGCGGAAACACAATGTATGTACCGCCCGCCCGTCCGCCGCCGTCCCACCCAGCCTATTATCCAGTATAATCCGCCAAGGGTGCTCCCATAATACGTCCGGTTCAGAAATGGGCGTATACAAATTACATTAGTCACCTTTGTATTAGGTCGATTTACACATATAGATATGATAAAAATCAATACCCACATGTAATGTACATATAGCAGCGCTGTTTTCCATATTATCAAATCGGTATACTCGCACGGCGTAGCATTAAACCAGTACCTTCAGATGGGAACACGAACTTATGAATTAAACAAGTAATATACTTATTTGTAAGTGTACGACTTAATATTATATAACGACATGTATTTTATTTGGCATTCATACGCGGTACACTCGATGGAGAGCAATCATAATGTACCACTTAAGAATAGCACGAGATGATCATTGCGTCCTTTACACAATCTCGCATCAGATATTCAGAGTAGAAAACAGTTTTGGGTTGTACAAAATATACGAGGTTAATTTCCTGGTTATTTTTGTTTACGGAAATAATTGACAGTTATAGCGTATTTTATGAAGCTTGTATTTTCGAACTGTTGTATCATAGTGTAAAATTGAATTATTCTATTTAAAGTTTTAACCGACTTGGAAATTAAAAGAAAAAAAAATGTATACATTTTATAATTGAATTCTGGTTGTATGTCAATAAGAAAAAGTTATTTTTTCGCATTTCTATTTATTTCTCAAAAGATGCAATTACATTTTTACAAATGTTTTATAAACATTTTTCTGCAGGTAAAATATGGTGTAAAAATATGGTATAGTATGTATAATACTTTACTTCATTTGCGTAGCATGAAACCACTATTTGTAGTACTAATGCCACGTATGAATTATGGGATGCGAGAAGTCACGTAACCGAGTCCCTCGGTTCTCTTATATTTTATTTGGAGTATGAGTCCTCTGTGATTATTTCAACATCGAATGATTTAAAAAATACATTTCTTCTTGCCTTTAAATGATGGAGCATAATAGTGTTATAAGCATCAATACAAAAAGGCATCTGCACATGCACTTCGACGTGTAACTGTAACAATTCTTAATTGTATTCGATTCTTATGACGTGTTATTTTAGGCGGGTTCGCAATATATATTAACACACTGTTGCATGCCATGTTTCACTTATTAGCACCTGGTTTTCTAGTTCACACATTTTGTGGACGCCCTCAAGGTCATTAACAACCGCACCACCCTCAGTGAATGTATTAATATATATCACATGACCGCTTCGGCTTTTATAAAAGATATGAATATTTAGAATTTGTTCAATATGCGAACACATGTAGTAAACAGATAATTCAATATATATGAGTTCTTATTTGGATAGGGACTAAACTATGATAAAGATCATGTTTTCAAACTGTTAAATGTGTATGTATTGTTGTTGTTTTGCTATACATACAAGTATATACTTCAACTCCAGTTAATATCATCTCGGAGTTTAGAAAAATAACTCGGACGATTGAAAGGGAATAAGCGGTTTAGATCTACCTGTATTTGAGTATAACAAGACAAGAATACGGTGAAATACTAATAGTTAAGGAAACATAAAAAAGGACGATAGTGCTCGTTAATGAACGTAGAATTGGTTTCAACTCCACCGTTGACCCATGCATCTGAACATGTCTACTGTAAACGTCACTCTCATCGCGGCAGAGACGAAGGACTACACAGGCACTGGTGAGCATAACCGAAAATATAAACAAAATCGAATTTAATTTACAAAAACACAATCGTTATGGATAAACAAATAATAATTTCGGAAAGTTAAACAGAACAGTTTCACAGGGACATATAGAATTAAAATGTATTAACTGATGTTTTGATTGCAAAACATTGTATTTTTCATATAATTTGAAGAATGAATTTGATATGCCTTTGATATATTTTCTTTTATCACATGCTATACCTTGTTTTCAATGTAATACAGACATTTTTTTATATTACGCATGTGTATTACAACATTTTTAAGCGTTTTCATTGGCTACAGAATCAATAACTAACCAATCGCATGGCTTTATTTTGGTGAAATGACGTCGTCAACATGAAATGAAGTCACGATAGTAAACACCTTTTAGATCTATCAGCATTTGGTCAATTAAGATGTATTTTATTAAGTTTAAAAGCATGTGAAGGCATTAGTTTAAAGGCTCGCCTTCTAACAAAATTCCTGAACTCGTTTAATAAAATATGGTATGATATGACAACTCATGTCAGATCCTATATGTATGAAATAACATGTCATGTAATATCTTCGTAGAATCGCAACATCGAACTGATTTTTTTTATATACATGTATACAAGCTTCATGATTTGAACCTTGTATTTTAATATATTTCAAGAGCTCAGTCGGTCAAAGTCGCGAAACGTCACTAGCATTCACAAGAAACCGTTGTTGTGTGGTTTATTTGTGGCTTAATAATCGCAACCGCTGCAGTTGGGCCTATTTCTGCGCTCGGCATTATCATACTGGTTCTCCTATGTGGGTGTATTGTTGGGAATTGTACACGTGATCTGTCAATCAGCGAACAATCCGGAACTTGCAGCATGATCGAGCCCAGGTATTAAACATACAAATATCACATTTTTTTCAGGGTACATGTTCAGCGAAATAAATGTTCAGGTAGGTAAGACACTGGTTTTTACTAAGTAAATGGCGAACTGGAATACTCCTTAAAATGAATAGAATTAACTAAACAATATTGTTAATCTTCTTGAACAATGGAATCAAGTGAAAATAAATCGCGTTTTATCCAAGCGAAATCTATCAGTTGAAAAAATAAATTAACAACTTGATTACATACTCTAAGGTCTCTAATGAGTTAATATCGTAGTACAAGTAACAATGCAAAAAAACAACACATGAGAGAAAACACACATTATATAATTATATTTATCCCACTTTTACAGCGATTTCGGTTGATTATAGCCCCGTTGATTAAATTTCTGCTATAATACACGGCACGAAATGACGTCATATTTTCGAAAAAATGACGTCATAAATCAAGCGAAAATAACAAGTTAAACTTATTTTGTTTAAATAAAAAGGTTTAGTGAATAAAAAGTGGGATAAATAGATAAGTGTTGATTATAGATCAGGTTTACCATGCTCGGCACGCAAACGAAAAATCACTCGCCAAGGCTCGTGCTTTTTGTTTTCTAAGCCTCGCATGATAAACCTGATCTATAATCAACACTAACCTATTATTCTCTATATAACTGGTATTTACACATATTTCACTATGTAAGGACATGAGCAACAAGTAAACTGTGTTTTCAAGTTACTAAGGGTACAGTTATTTTTTTATTAACGGAAACACAGTTCATCACATTAAAACTGTCCAATAAAATCACGGCCATTGAAATAAAGCAGTGTCTTATTTTCCACAAATGATCACGCCGGAGACAGCGAAAGCACAATGGAAAACGAACGCGACAACGGGTTGGTGTCCATAGAGATTATTGACGGATTTTTTGGAAATTTAATTTTAACTAATTAAAGTGATTGCATGATGTTTTTGTACCCAAGGTTATTATCAATGTCAATGATAACTGTTGGGGTGATAAAGTGAGTTTTCAGTTTCGTATGATTGTCTTCTTTGTAAAGTGTCATTTATTTTGTATAGGGATGGGGACAAATACTCGTATTTCAGTATTCGAATATATTCGAATATTCGATTTTTAAACAACAACAACAATACTTATTAGCTCTTAAGCATAAAAAAGATTTTGAGCCAAATAAAAAAATTACACATGTGTAATGATATGAATTATTAGAATTGTGAACATAAGGTTGTGATAGAAGTTAACAAGGAGTTTATTGATTAATAACATAAGTTGTATCACTTTAACATTGCTATTCATTATAATTTATCAAATTCATATAAAAATTATCAAATTCATATACAAAATAATTAATCATAACGTTTATATTTTGTGATTTCATTAACATGTCACATTTATTTAACGTTTGTAATCTTTGAAAATATGATTTTAAATATGTTTTTCTAAGATCTTTGTATATTGGACATATTAATAAGAAATGATGTTCCCTTTTACGACATTAAGATTACCAAATGTGCATTTTCTGTCATCCCAAGAAATATTGTGGTCTCGTCCTCGTTCTATTTCTTATCTATTTAATAATAGGCGGAATGGAGTTAGTGCTATTCTAATTTTTTCGTTGTGATGATATCCAGATAGTGTTCTGTATTGAACGTATTTTTGTGCGGCAATATGTATTAACTATTGTTGAATTGTTGATTTTGCTGTACCAATGGTGTGTGTAATGATCAAATAATCATTGTTTGATTAGATTGTAAGTGTATATCTGTCAGACTTTTCTGTTCACCATTTTAAAATTCATATATAATTTTGTTTTCATCACACTATTTCGTCAGTCTGTTTAATAGTAATTGAACATATATCTTATCTGATAAAATATTATTCAATATTATTTCGCTGTAAGTTTTTGCAACGCTCGGATCTCCGCCTTCAAATATTGGTGTGATCACTGTGATGTAACCCATTCATCGGGTTAGGGTAAAGTTTAATAAAACTATATGCTGTTTACATTATTTCGTCCGAAATAGTTTTAGGCCCTCTCGATTTGCTATTGATTTGTTTAAAATGCCAGATATATTTCCGACTCTGGTATTGGCGAATCGAGCTGTTTATTCTCGGCTTGTGGGATATTTAATGTATGTTCATTTATTTCATTATCTTTATTATCGTATTAATCGTTTCCGATTATGTCATTGAAATGATTGAACATTTCGTTTTTTCTGAAGCATTTGGCTGTGTTTTTGCCATGTTATATAGGCGCGTACTTTCATTCATCTTATATCTTTATTTTGCTCTCCTATAAAAAGTGTTGTATTTTGTTCTTTAATGTACAAATTGTTGTTTACTTGAGTTGGATTTATTCTTGTTGAAGTTATTTTTTGCATTACGGACGATGCAGTTTGCTGTTAACAAGAAATTAAACAATATACATGCCGTTGATCTTCTTATACAATGGGATGCAATGGAAATCAATCACGTTTTTATCCAAACAAAATCAATCATTAGAAACAAAATAATAAATAACTCGATTAAATACTCTAGGGTATCTCATAAGTTAGGTAGTGTAAAAAATGAAGACGAAAAAAGCATAACAGAATAGAACAGACAGTTTGTTAAGACTTATACATAAGTGCATCGTCTTGAATGCATTCAACCATAAATAAAGTAATGTCACGTGTCAGTATACAATAATGATAACTAACTCACAACAGCGGGGGAATGTTCTTCTTCTATATATATATTATTACTAAAACGCTTAAAAATTTGGATGCATGGAGACTAAAAATAACCGGTTACTTTCCTATCGTTTTTGAAATATGAGTCGCGTTCTGAGAAAACTGGGCATACTGCTTGTGCGTAAAGTGTCATTCCAGATTAGCCTGTGCAGTACGCACAGGCTAGTCAGGAACGACACTTTCCGCCTAAATTGGATTTTTGCTCAGAAGAGACATCATTTTAACGAAAAATTCCATAAAAGCGGAAATTGTCGTCCCTGATTAGCCTGTGCGTACTGCACAGGCTAATCTGGAATGACACTTTACGCACAAGCATTATGCACAGTTTTCTCAGAACGCGACACATATATCAGGCGTTGCTTTGCCGAGTTCTTATTTTATTCGTGCCGAGCCTCATCTATTATAGAACGATAGGCCAGTAACACATTTATTCTTTTACCACACTTCACACATTGTTTTTTTTTTTAAATAATTAAATAGTATCGCTACTCCTCTGCATTTTTATCGCGAATGAATCCGTTTTTGCACATGACGCATTTTGAATGACGTCATTAGCACCTTCAGATTCATTCTTGATTAGAGTCTAATATTTTCTACATCATGGTATTAATTGGCTGTTATGTTGAATCTGATTAATTTCTACCCAAAATGATAATATTGACTTAACCCTTTGAGCGCTGGAACCGGATTTTGAAGGCCTTTGCAAACAGTTTGGATCCAGATGAGACGCCACAAAACGTGGCTTCTCATCAGGATCCAAACTGTTTGCTATTCTGATAGTATTCTTTGAAAAAAATCGAAGAAATTGCTAATTTTAGAAATTCAGCAGACGACATTTTAGCAGTCGACAAATTTCCCAGCATGCAAAGGGATAACAGTTGTTTGAGTAATATTGCGTAAATGCAAACACTGATAGTAAATTAACGTGTTTTGAATTAATATAAAACAAGGTTATGGCCACAAATATACGCCCATCGTACACAAATGGACCCATGGAATGCCATATTGTTTGGTTGGTTATTGTACTTGACTTTCGAGATATGGGCACACAGATGCCCGAAGAGTTTGGCGAATATTTTGTGAAAAGTGACATATGGAAGAGAGCTGAAACGGCGAATTTCGCATTTTGTGTACAAACAAAAAGGAATAACTTTGAAGTGCCTGGTTGGAGTGGTTTTGTTTTCTAACATGGCCTCCATTTTACGTGAACAAACATTTATAGAAAGCCTGTGAAAATTCGTTGAAAACTGTATGAGTAAAATAGCGCAAACGGAGACTTTTAAATGTTTTGTGAATGCACAGGGCAATTACTCTTAAATGCCTGGTGCGAATGGGCTTGCTTTTGGAATTGGCCCCCATTTTATGTTAACAAAACTTTGCAGAGCATTTGATGACGATAAGATGAAAACGGTAATGAGTAACAAAGCGGACACGGATTGTTTGGGATAAACCAAGCGCAATAACTGTAGTGTTCCTAGTGTGTGTCGGCTGATTATCGAACATCGTCTCTATTGAATGGCAACAAACATTTCCAGAAAGTTTTGTGAAGATTTGATTAAAACTGTACGAGTTAGAAAGCGAAACGGCGTATTTAGCCTTTTTTGTATAAGCAAAGGGCAATTGAATGTATTTATTTAATTTATTCCTCTAATGTAACGGTTGTGCATTGACTGATTATCGAGCGTAGCTTTCATTCTATGTCAATAAGAATTTGAAGCACGTTTGGGAAGATTCGATGATAACTGAACGAGTTTGAGAGCGGAAACACAATGGATGTGCCGCCCCGCCCGTCCGCCCGGCCAACCAACCATCCAGTCAGCCGCCTTTTGTTTTAAAAACATTTATTGTTTCTTTTAAGTGCAGTAGCATACTATTGTTTACTAGCAACAAGGCAGAAAACACATTTGCACATGCTCTTCGACGTGTAACTGTAAACAATTCTTAAATGTGTTCGATTCTTATGACGTGCCATTTTAGGCAGGTTCACAATATAATTAACAAACTACGGTATGACGTGTTTCCTACATTAGCACCAGGGTTTCAAGTTCTCAGATTGTGTGGGGGTCCTCAAAAACAAAGCATTCTCATCGAATGTGTTAATAGATATTGCTTGAACGCTTCGGATTTTGTATAAAATATAAATGCGTAGAATGTGTTTAATATCTGCACACACGATAACTAGAAGTAACTAGAAAATTCAATTATGTTCTTTTTTGGATAGTGGCTAAACGGTAAACAAGATTATGATTTGAAAGTTTAAAAATTGTTGACTTAAAAAACAAATATCTACTAGTTTAGGATACACATGCGTATTTGTTTGTTTTGTTCTTGTTGTTTTGCTTAACATACATGTAAATGGTCCATTTACGGAGTATAGCATAATGACTTCGACGCTTTATGTTGCATGAATCATCAGTGAACTTTGGGAATACGCGGTTTAGGTATATCTCTATTTAAATACTAAACGGGTGAACAAGACAATATTGTGTGAAATACTAATAATTTAGAAAACACGTAAACGGACGTAAATACGCGTTATACCCCCGTCACAGTAGGCCACGTTCCCACTACGCCCTGAAAAATATGCCAAGACGTAGTGCGAACGTGTACAACGTAGCGAGGACGCAGTAGATGTAATCCAATTAAAATCACAATCTTATGAAATATTTGTTCTTTTTCGGTTGTCGTCTTAACGTTTCCAGTTTCGTTGCATTTATCTAAACTATTAATTGCATATATNTTGTTTATATTTTCGGTTATGCTCACCAGTGCCTGTGTAGTCCTCCGTCTCTGCCGCGATGAGAGTGACGTTTACAGTAAACATGTTCAGATGCATGGCTCAACGGTAGAGTTGAAACAAATTCTACGTTCATTAACGAGTACTATCGTCCTTTTTTATGTTTCCTTAACTATTAGTATTTGACCGTATTCTTGTCTTGTTCATCCATTTATTTTTCAAATACAGGTAGATCTAAACCGCTTATTCCCTTTCACATAAATCGTCCGAGTTATTTTTCTAAACTCCGAGATGATTTTAACTGTAGTTGAAGTATATATGTGTATTTATAGCAAAACAACAACAATACATACACATTTATCAGTTTGAAAACATGATCTTTATCATAGTTTAGTCCCTATCCAAATAAGAACTCATATATATTGAATTTTCTGTTTACTACGTGTGTTCGCATATTGAATACATTCTATGTATTCATATCTTTTTTAAAAGCCAAAGCGGTCATGTGATATATATTTATACATTCACTGAGGGTGGTGCGGTTGTTAATGACCTTGAGGGCGTCCACAAAATGTGTGAACTAGAAAACCAGGTGCTAATAAATGAAACATGGCATGCAACAGTGTGTTAATATATATTGCGAACCCGCCTAAAGTAACACGTCATAAGAATCGAATACAATTAAGAATTGTTACAGTTACACGTCGAAGTGCATGTGCAGATGCCTTTTTGTCTTGATGCTTATAAACACTATTATGCTCCATTAGTTAAAAGAAAAAGAAATGTATTAAAAATATAAAAAAAAACATTCGGCGTTGAAATCATCATAGAGGACTCATTCTCCAAATAAAATATAAGAGAAACAAGGGACTCGGTTACGTGACTTCTAACATCTCATAATTCATACGTGTCATTCTTACCCCAAATATTGGTTTCATGCTACGCAAAGGAAGTAAAGTATTATACATACTATACCATACGTTACTCCATATTTTACCAGCAGAAATATAGTTAAACAATATTTGTAAAAATGTAATTACATCTTTTGAGCAATTAATAGAAATGCGAAATTATAAATTATTCTTATTGACATACAACCAGAATTCAAATATAAACTGTATACAATAAAAAAATTATGTTTATTTTAATTTCCAAATCAGTTAAAACTTAAAATAGTATAATTAAATTTTACACTATGATAAATAAATCGAAAAAACAAGCTTCATAAAATATGCCAAAACATTCAATTATTTCCTGAAACAAAAACAACAAGGAAATTTACCTCTTATATTTTGTACAACAATCTACTCTGAATGACTGATGCGAGATAATCGTGTAAAGTACGCTATAATCATATCGTTCTTCTTTTAATTGGTACATTATTGTTGCGCTTCATCGAGCGTATCGCGTATGAATGCCAAATACATGTTGTTAATGCATTATATAAAATACTTTTACATTCTGCTAATAACACAAAATAAGGGAAATTATCAATGATTTTGTTCAGCTCTAGAATGCAAAAACAATTCGTAACTTGTTATACTCCGAAACGTATATTTGTATAGACAAAACCGAGCGCAACCATTTGGAAAATACAAGTATAAAAGAGGGCTATCTCTTGCGGACTGCAGTTAGGTTACATTCATAGATCGATACACATCGGATTCATTTAATTGTATATCGAAGGCCAGGCCCGTAAGGGTCAGACCACCCGCCCGTATGTTTGATTATTGGACTTGAATATTTTAGGAACTCGAAAATTACTGAATGTATCTTATTGATTAAAATAGTGTGTGGGCACTGGTTTAATAGCAGAATAAAACTCAATTAATACTTCCTCGGACTTTTCTATGCGTCGTTATTCCATCGATTTACGCATCATATAAATTTGAAGGCCAAGCTCGAAAACCAGCCGACTCGCTACCGGTACGTTAGAATAATTGCCTTTTGTTTATTCAAAAAAGCTAAATTCTCCGTTTCCTCTCTATAACGCTTACAATTTTCGTCGAATTTTCATCAGACTTTCTGCATATTTTTTGTTTACAAAAAAATAGGTCTGGTTCGATAACCAGCCAAATCGCATTGCACACGTCATAGTTATTAACTTTTGTTTTTACAATGCAAAATTCGCCGCTTCAGTTCTATGAACACATTCATGTTTTACCGAATATTCACCAATCTTTTTAGATATGTTTGTTCCCATATAATGGAAGTCAAGTTCGATAACCAGTACAAAAAAATATGGCATCCCATGGGATCCATTTTTTACGATGGGCATATATTCGTGTGACCTTTTTTATGGAAAGTTAATACACGTTATTTGTAGTCAATGTTTTGAGTTGCGTAATATTACACAAGGTCAACTTTAAAGTTATCATCACCATTTCGGTCGAAATGAATCAGACTCAACAAAACAAACAATTTAATACCATGATGTAGAACGGTGTAGACACTAAAAGCAACAAAACCCGCAAAATAACGTATTTAATAAATCATCAAGAATGAATCTGGGGGTGCTAATGGCGTCATTCAAAATGCGTCATGTGCACAAACGGATTTATTCGCGATAAAATGCAGAGGATTAGCGATACTTTTTAATTATTTCTTAAAAAAAATGTACGAAGTGTGGTAAAAGAATCGTTTTATAATAGATGAGGCTCGGCACGTATAAAATAAGAACTCGGCAAGCAGCGCCGGATATATGCGTCGCGTTCTGAGAAAACTGGGCATAATGCTTGTGGGTAAATTGTCATCCCAGATTAGCCTGAGCAGTCCACACAGGCTTATCCGGGACGACACTTTCCGCCTAAATTGGATTTTTGCTAAGAAGAGACTTCATTTAAACGAAAAATGTCATAAAAGCGGAAATTTTCGTCCCTGATTAGCCTGTGCGGACTGCACAGGCTAATTTGGGATGACAATTTATACACATGCATTTTGCCCAGTTTTCTCAGAACGCGACACATATTACAAAAAAAAACGATAGGGAATTAACCGGTCATTTTTAGCCCCCATGCATCCAAATTTTGAAGCGTTTTAGTAATAATATAAAAAAAACATTCCCCCTGATGTGATAATAATTATCATTATTGTATACTGACACGTGACATTACTTTATTTATGGTTGTATGCGTTTAAGAAGATAAACATATGTATACGTCTTCACAAACTGTCTGTTCTATTCTGTTATGTTCTTTTCATTTTTATTTTTACACTACCTAACTTATGAAAATCCCAAGAGTATTTAATCGAGTTTGTTAATAATTTTGTTTATAATGATTGATTTTGTTTGGATAAAAACTTGATTTAATTGTATTGCATCCTATTGATTGAGAATTAACTGCATGTGTATTGCCTTATTACTTGTTAACAGCAAACTGCAACGTAGGTAATGCAAATAATAACTTCAACAATAATAAATTAAACTCAAGTAAACAACAATTTTTTAAGAGTTAAATAAAACGCTATTCGTAGGAAAGCAAATATAGATATAAGATGAATGAAAGTAAGCGGCTATGAAAAACGGCAAAAACACATCCAAAAGTGTTTCAGAAAATCACTTTAAAATACTATAAACCTTATAATAAAAATACAGATCAATCAACATGAACGAAATGTTCAATCATTTCAATTACTAAATCGGAAACGAGTTATATGAATATAGATAAAGACATAAATGAACATAAATCAAATAAAACACAAGCCGAGAATGAACAGCTCGATTCGCCAATTACAGAGTCGGAAATATATCTGGCATTTTAAGGAAAACCATGGCAAATCTAGAGGGCCTGATAATATTTCAGATAAAATAATTTAAACAGCATAAAGTTCTATTAAACTGTACCTCACAACTGTATTCAATAACATTTTAAAACTGCACTTTATCCCCAAATCCGATGAATGGGTTTCAGCAAACCATAATTCGAAGGCGGAGATAAGAGCGTTGAAAAAATGACCGAGGAATAATATTGATTACTATTTTATCAAAGATATATGGTCAAATACTATTAAACAAGCTTACGAAATGGTGTGATGAAAACAAAATTATATCTGAATTTCAATTTGGTTAACAAAAAGGCAAGACCACGGACGACTGTATTTTTTTACTGAACAGTACAATAAACAAGGCTTTTAACTCTGGATAACAATTATATTGCGTTTTTATTGATTTTTCTAAATGTTATGACATTATAAATCGATCACTACTGTTTCAAAAATTAATTACCGAACAACTATCAAAGATCAGGTTAACATTAAAAAATCTGAATAGATTAATTCATACTCTGGTGTCAAACAATGCGACCCTTGCTGAAGAATCCTGTTCATGATGTTGGTGAATTATCGTTTTGAAAATATATATAAAAAATGTTGCAGGAATCATACCGATCAACAATATAAAGTTCTTATTATTATCTTATTATTATAAAGCCCTATGTTTCACTTTTCCCACATCAGTACAACTAATATTAAATGGCATTACAATTAATTGTAATAAATACAAACTGAAAATCAATATAAATACGTAAAACAATAGTTTTTTTTTCGAAAAAGTAACCGGCACACAATTTTTAACTTTAATTCATATGGTGAACCGTTAAAATCGTAACCTCATTAACATATAAGTTCTACTTCCGGGTCAAGAATGGTGGACGTGTTTTTAAATTGNAAATGTGCAGGTCGATGAGATACACATGAAAAAAAATAACAATAAAAAAAATACGTTTGACCTTGAAGGATGACCTTGACCTTAAACTTTCACCACTCAAAATGTGCAGCTCCATGAGATACACATGCATGCCAAATATCAAGTTTCCATCTTCAATATTGCAAAAGTTATTGCCAATGTAAAAAAAGTTTTCGGACGACAACGACCAAAACCACCCAAACATGAGAATCCAGTTGATGATAAATTACGTTCAAACGAAATTTCTGAAATTAAAAAGCAATTAAAGACATTAATTCTAAGTTATCGAGCATAGTTTCCAATGTCAATAGATCAGTTAGTTAAATGAACGAGAAAGTAAAAAACATAGTTGAGCGAAATGAAGAAAAGCTTAAAAATCTCGTTACTGAGCTCTTTGAGAAAGTTAAAGAGGGTTTTGTGAAATCCCTAATAAAGCAACTAGAAGTTCTAGAATCGAGATTTTTTGACAAGGAAGTAGAAAACGATAAGTTGAAGAACGAGATCAAAACCTTGAAATCTGAAGTTAACAATCAGACAGAAGAAAATGAGGAATTAAAAAGTGAAATTGGAAACTACGATAATAATCGAAGAAAACTAGAAAATGAATCAAACCAATACAGCAGAAGCAACAACATTATCATTAGTGGTGTCGAGCAAGTCAATATAGAAAGTGAGTCCAGTTTTGAGACGGCAGAAGAGACAACCAAAATAATAGTCGCAAAAATAAATAGCATTGCCAACGAGAATCTTACCGCAGAGGACATTGATATATCCCATAGGTTAAAGAGGGTCCAACTGGCAAGACGGATATTATTGCACGTTTTAAATCGAGAATGACCAGAAACAGAATTCTGAGGCAAGGTAGAGTGCTCAGTTCTCAAAACCTTTTTGTGCGCGAAGACCTTACATCCTTAAATCTCGAGGTATTTATGAGTGTAAAGCGTAAAATGACAGATGAGGTGAAAAGTGTTTGGTCGAGAAACGGGTTCATTTCGTATAAAGACACGAGAGACGTTGTGCATCGTGTTGAATGGGATGACTATCAACACTGGCTCGATTTGCCGTGGCCGAAATAGGTTCAAGCCTTCTGTATTCTTCAAACCTCCTATGTAAGCGATTACCGGGATATTACGTGCGTGCACTCATAGATAACGAGTGTATACCATATTAATACAACTAACATCATAAACTCTTTGTTTTTTGTTAAAACAAGTAAAAAATATTGTTACCTGATTTGTTTCGGTCACTATACTACGATTATTGTCTACCCATGATATCGAACATTTGTAGTAAGTTATAATGCACGTGCTCCTCGATTATATCGCTTTATAGTGAACTGGAATGTATGTGTCGCTGATATTGTGCGAGAAAGACTGATGTAAACATCGTCATTGTTTGCATATCTCTTTTTGTACGCCTCGGAAGAGACTGTTTAGTTTCTCGATAGGTTTTTTTAACTGTTTTACTCATCTGAATTTAAACAATTTTGCAATTAAACAATATTTATAAAAAATAACGTATGCTTTGAGAGTGTATCGTAAAAATATATGAAAAAATAACAGCAATAAAATGTATTCGGAACTCTCCTAATCCCGATATCAAAACAACTTTTTTTACCGTTATGTCCCTTGTGTCAAATTAATATTCTGATGTGAAGTTTGTAATAACATTGCGCGACCTCGCAGATTTAGGTGTATCGTATAGGCTGTTCTTATTGTTAATTAATTTCAATTAGTTTTCTTTGTGTGATTTATTGATATGTATATATGCACATATGTGTATGTCTATGCAAGTCTGAATTCATATTTATATATATA
>VMBQ01006453.1:40474-54081 GCA_007657795.1 Dreissena rostriformis | reverse complement strand
TATATATCTCATAGTTTAGGGGTTTAAGATGTTTTCTTATTTTGGTTAGGATTTTATTCACATCATAATATCGACTTTAAATAGTGGTATCAAAAAACAATCAAAAAATGTTATACATTTGAACACCCGGTATGCGATTGACCTTTAACCTACCGGGATACATTGTCTGATGTTGGTTAACATTTGTGCCAAGTTATGCTAGCCTCCCTACACTCTTTATCAGCAGATGATTTATTGCTTAAATTCCGGAGATAGTCGATGTTTCACGATTGGCCTCTCTCATGCGTAACCACACCGATAACACCAGAATACCCACACCTTCATACATTACGAGGAGTTTCAATATGATCGTATATCTTTTTACTTGAAGACCAGTTCCTGCGACTCATCTCTGTGTTCAACACTGATGTTTCGGAAGAGTGCTCCCTCTTTCGGTCTCCTGTCAACGTCTTCAACGTCAACATAGAGCCTTCCGACAAGGTCATTGACTTCCTGTTCGGAAATGGCTTCCGGATCTTCAACACTTAGGTTGCGTGCATGTTTGTATATTGTTAAGACATGTTATTTAGCTAAGAAGCAGTTTAGTCTCCATGATTTCGCGGTTAGAAAATTGCGCAACTGATAATGATTTTCCCTTAAGATTATTAATTACCGTAGAGAGCACAGAATGGGAGACCACCGTAAACAGTGTGAGTCTACTAGTTACAGTGAGTAATCTCTTAGAGAGATTTCACTCCGTGTAGTGCAAAATACGGGTGACCATTGAGAAGTGGTTTATTTCAAAACAAACTCTTCAATGTAATCTTCCCATAGGGGGATTTTTTACCCGCGCAGTATGCTTTATTGATACAAAAGGGATGGACTTGATTTTAAAGACAACTCCTCATACTGACCCCCTCCCCTTTTGGGTGATTTTATTATCGCGCATTACACAGGATAGCCTTTAAATTTCAGTCGAACCATACAGACACAATACATTTTCCTCGTTAATCTCAACTTCATAGATGCAAACAAAAAAGTTTATTAAATATAATGAATTATATTTATAATGAGAATAGCATATGTGCAGCTGTATGATACCTATACAAGCATAAATTTTATGCGAGTTATACGGCGGTGTATAATAAGTAATTCCTAACATTTGAGGTTGGCTCTGTGAACAGGGGGTTTAATGCATGTTCGTACAGTGTCAGTCCGCCCAGCCAAATTAGGGACGACACTTTCCGCTTTTATTGTATTTTTAGTTTAAATGAAGACTCTTCTAAACGAAAATCCAGTTAAGGCAAATCTAGGAAGACATTATACGCACATGCATTAAAAACCCTTTTCACAGAGCGAGGCTCATTTATATTTCAGCGCGTTTTAACCCCCGACGGAGTGTCCATTCCGCACAAAGGTCAGGGTGTTACACTCAGCGATCACTATGGAGTCACTGGGGCGCTCCATGTCATCCAGAGCGGGCGTAAGATATGGGAAGCACTAGACAGCGCATAATAGCGCTTAATAGATATGAGAAGCGCTAGACAGCGCGTAAAAGATATGGGAAGCACTTGACAGCGCTTAATAGATATGAGAAGCACTAGACAGTGCGTAATAGATATGGAAAGCACTAGACAGCGCTTAATAGATATGTGAAGCACTCGACCGTTTTACACCCGACAGAGTGTCCATTCCGCACTAAGGTCAGGGTGTACTTCTCAGCGATCACTATGGAATAACTGGGGAGTAAAATGTGATTCCGAGCGGGCGTAATAGATATGAACCTCGCTCTGTGAAAAGGGGGTTTAATGCATGTGCGTAAAGTGTCGTCCCAGATTAGCCTGTGCAGTCTGCACGGGCTAATCAGGGACGACACTTTCCGTTTTTATGATATGTTTCGTTCAAAGAAAGTATCTTCTTAGCAAAAATCCAGTTATCCAGAAAGTGTCGTCCCTGATTAGCCTGTGCGGACTGCACAGGCTAATCTGGGACGACACTTTGCGCACAAACATGAAACCCCCTTTTCACAGAACGAATCTCACATGGGAAGCACTAGACAGCGCGTTTTTTAATCGTTCGTCGTGAAAGAAGTGTATCAATATGGTTAGAAAAGAATCCTTACACATAAAATTATTATGTTTCAAATAGATGTCTTAAACCGATAAAATCATAATCATTTTAAGTCATTTCAATTAGTATTTGTATGCGTAATACTAGTAGTATTTATGTCG
This sequence comes from Dreissena rostriformis, assembly GCA_007657795.1. Lineage (NCBI taxonomy): Eukaryota > Metazoa > Mollusca > Bivalvia > Myida > Dreissenidae > Dreissena > Dreissena rostriformis. Next base: position 51,871 of record VMBQ01006453.1, on the reverse strand, counting down.
CTGAAAGCCTTTTTGCTGAATTAGAAAATTGAGTTCTGTATTCATTATTGAAAATCTTATAACAGGTAAATGTAAATGTAGATTTTTTATTGATTTAGTATGTGTATGCATTATAATAAACAGGTTTATAAAAATCACGGCTGCAGTTGCATTTTTTCAAAAAGAAAAGTCACAACGGATAGTCGATCATTGATTCATTGCCATCGAGCGCCTGTGGCGTGTGCGTGAGATTCGAAGTGTATGAGGTCCTTCCGAGCCCGAGACTGCATTATTAGAGTACCCGGGGTGTTGCCTAGCATTCCAACCCAATTAATTTACTGGACTCACGAAAGTCGGGACGAATTTTGAATTATAGCTGCAATTTCCAGCTATGTGTTTTTTTTTTCAGAGAGGTGCCATGACGCTAATGGGACAGCAAGCTGTTGGCCTTAAAGCATTAATTTAGTTTAAACATTTTAATTTAGCTCGATTGCATCAAACGCCTTAGGCTTATTGAAACGCTCTCTAGTCCGTTTCCTGAACCAGTTCTTGGTGTCTTTGTGGTTCTAAAGAACGCTCACATGGTGAGGATCGAACCCGCTAGGCGGACACCATATCAATAACGCCAAGGCGACCTTGTCTTAAAACAAATATTACTACGCAAGGTGTTACTGCGAAACTCTCGCGGCTGTTTGAAACAATGGCAGTGAACATGGATTGGTAGACCATCGTGTTTTTTTTCACTCTAATCGCGTTGAAGATCTTTCTGGATCTTCAAGAAAACATTAAGAATAAAGAGCCTAAGCGAAGTTTCCTTTTTAAATAACCGCATACATCATTAAGTGTATGTTAGCTGTACATATAATATATTGTCGTGTCTGCATTGCTTAATGCAGGAATGTCTGTCTGTTTTCACGAATGGTTATGAATCAATTCGCCACTCAATCTTCGTGTATTTAGCTACTTTTCCATACAATATGTTCTCATTTGAGCCAGTTGTCCCTTACGAAACAATTATATTCAGAAACTGTTTGAATGCGCTTGTCACAAAAACGTTTTTAGAAATTGTAAACATTAAACTAACAACGAAACGACCATTAATATTACATTTGAGAGTGAATTTATTTCAGTGAAACTTGATTGGAATCGAATGCCTCGATTGATTGGCCTCATAAAAGATTAAACGTTTCTCAATGAAATATATATTTCGCGCTGGAAAACACATTTGTATTTATCGAGATATTGATTTTTCTTTTTACTAGTTTGTCTGAATTGATCTTGTGGCAACTCAGAATCAGACTGAATATGTATAATTATTGTACATAAGAGCCTCGCTCTGGAAAAACAGGGCTTAATGCACGTTAATAAAGTGTCGTACTTGATTAGCCTGTGAAGCCCACACAGGCTAATCAGGGAAGATACTTACCGCTTTTATGGTATTTTTCGTTTAAAGAAAGTCTGTTCTTAGCGAAAATCCAGTAAAGGCGGACTCCTCAGGCTAATGAGTGACGACAATTTACACACGCGCATTAAGTCCGGTTTTCGCAAGAGCGAGGCTCATACGTTATAAAATGTATACATTATACACTTTAAACTGATTATGATATGGTTTCAGCGGCTGGTGGTGATCAATTATTATTCATGCATGTCGGTGTGCCAATGATTCAGTTAACTGAATTAGTATTATAGGTATCATGATTTCTGCGTTTTGAGAATGGAATGAACACACATTTGAAACTTGTTACACATTAAATGCTGATAAATTGTGGGAACGTAAAACAAGCTTAAGCCGCTTCACAATACGTCTTCATTGGTCGACTAAATTAAATATGACATTGCATGCTATTTCGTCAGCACATTGTCCGCTTTATAAATGTACACAAATTGACATTTTAGACACAGTTTATTTAAATATTTATTAAAAATTATCAGTAGGAAAAAGTAGATATCATTGATGTAAACATCCGTTCGAGTACATTTTATAAATCAAAACGGGCATTGTAGAGTGGGTAATCACGTGACAAACAAGACAGGTATTTTTCACCGTTTTATACCCTTTATTACTTTAATTAATTGTTAAAATGCCGCTAAATTTCCAGCAATATCGGCATTCAAACAATCAATACAAGTAATAAAAGGGTATAAAACGACGAAAAAATACCTGTCTCGGCATGGACGTCGCCATCTTGTTTTTCACGTGATTACCCCCCTCTGATTGCGTGCATTCAATTGTTCAAATTTAAAATTTCGCGCCAAGGCCTCCAAAACAACGCAGTGCCAATGTAAGCGTTGTCCCACTTTTTGAACGCCCAGGTCTCATAGAAGCATTCAATGCTGACGTTGTAGTAGCCGAAGGTCTCGTAGGTGAGTTCGATGGCCCATACACGTTTACTGCCAGGGTTCTGTCGAGTGAACTGGAGCGTACCGTCCCCTCGGTCCGTTGCACAGATGACCTGAAACTGATGAACACGGAGCATACGACTTCCGGCCCGAGGCAAGTTGACCTACTTTGAAATAACCTCGCTTTATTGCTGTATTGCATGAGCAGTCCCGGATTATTCATTAGGCAGAGAAGGCAACTGCCTATGGCCCGCGACTTTTAGGGGCCCTATGAGACCGTGACGAAAGACTTGTTCCGACCCGAGGCAATTTGACCTACTTGGAAATAACCTTGCTTTATTGTTGTATTGCATGCGAGAGCATGCTCATTTATACTGACTTACGGTGACCTTGTTTTGTATGAGTTTGCAGTATGTTCGACAGTATGACTTAAACGATAACAAATAATTTCATATTAATCACGGTTCACAATGTCTTATATTTTTATGGATTACAGAAACGGAATATAAATATTTCGACAACACCGTAAAGTATGTAAAATTATTTATACCATTGCCAATTTTAAGTTCGATGGCATTGCAGCTTATGAAGCTTTTAACTGGCCAAAACATACTATATATTTGTCCTATAATAATACAAGTTTAATCTTACGTCATTAGCAATGGTTTTTGTGAACTTGTTAGTGATCCGAAGTCCTATTCCGATTCTCGTCGGCTCAATCATGGAGCTCATTTCCCATCCAAAAGAGCCTGGAATAACACAGAACAAAAAAGAATAAGATAGTTTATTTCGACCTAAGCATATATACAGCTCATCGTTATAAAGATACATATGCAATAACAGCATGCATTTTAATTACATACAAAACATACATCATCTGGAAGAAAGATTAATTTCAAAAGGAATGAAATACATGTTTTCGTGAGAATGCCACACGGATGTGGTAAATACATAGTGACCACATAATGTTAAAATGTAGTTTAATAATTGCAACAAGTATTTACATTATTATGTGCCTATAGTCTTTGCGAAATATATATATATATATATATATAATGTATACTACATATATAAGACATAAACAAATAATCATAATAAGTAACAACAAAGACAACATAATTAATGTCATCATCATCAACCGCAACAACAATTACAACAACAACGATTGCAAGTCAGCAGCAGCAGTAAAATTACATAAATTCGATATGAGATATTTTGAGAATACACTGCATAACATTTAAGCACACTCAAAGAAGAATCTTACCTATAAAGGCTGCCGTCAAAAAAAAAACACTAAGTTAAGTTTTGACACCATTCTCACGTCTCACTATACTTGTTTATGTGACTGAAGAGGATCGTTTAAAATTGAAATCATATGTTTTGACATCAGCAACCGCCATAAAAACGAGCATCCATAAGTGATACGTCATATTCGGTAACTGCTTTATCTATCGACATGCTATCGACCGCCAATTTACAGACTGAAATCGTAGCGTTCTTATTCTTTGCATGTTGACACATGTTAGATTTTAACACTGGATGTTGTTTGTTCTATCCTATCACCGGCAACATTTTACAGTTGAAGCTTTATTTTTCTGTAAATCATACGAAAATCGGTTTGTTCGAAATTGGAAGAATAACAGAATACATTCAGCAGGATAGAAAAATAGCAGAAAATTATGAATACAAAATGCTGAAAACGCTTTGTATACATCGAATCCATTTGATGCTTTGGATAAGCCTTTCTTAACATAGATGTCTCCATATGAGCCGCGCTCTGGGAAAACGAGGCTTAATGTATTTGCGTAAATTCTCGTCCAAGATTAGCCTGTTCAGTCAGTACAGGCTAATCAGGGACGGCACTTTTCACCTTAACTGATTTTTCGCTAAGAAGAGACTTCCTTTACACGAAAAAAATACCATTAAAGCAAATAGTTTTATCTCTTCCCAGATCTTAATTCGTAACCGTTGAAGTGTAATTATACAAATGAATAAAAATGCGATTTTTAGTCAGAAAGCTATGCAGTTTAAAGGTTACTATGTTGCGTAGTTCGGTGGAATAAAGACGCACACACCTTGATGAAGTTTCATTGATACTTTTTTTGCTATTTAACACGACGCTGATATTTAGTCGGATTAAGCGAAATACGTAACTTATATAAAATATTTAATTAAATAATTAAAGTACGAGCGCGTCAAGGTCACAATGTTCCTATAACAATACTCATGCTATACAATTCAACTTAAGTAAAGAAATAAAGTCACCATTTTGCACATAAATACCAACCTAACCATAATTTTCGTTAAAGAGCATTCTAAGCGAAATGCATGTGTCAAGAGATATGTAAGCAGAAACGTGACACGTATCAAAGTTCACTATTTTTTCACCTACTTTTTATGTGATTGTAATCCTCCTTCGCTCCATTGTCTTAAAGCCCCATTAACACTCAAAATATACGAATATTTCGTAAAATATGTCATAAAATAAAGTTAACCCATAAAAAAATCAGTGTTCATTGTAGCAATAGCCAACATTTCAACGCTAGATGTGCTCTGGTAACATAGATTTAACAAGATACAAAATATTCTTTTCGTATGTTTTGTGGTACAATAAATTGAACGCAATGGTCATGTACCAATTAAGTGTTCATGTGTCGTAAGAATAGATTTCGTTGCGGGAAATTAAAATGGAAAATATTGTATCACACAAAATAAAAAAGAGAATTTTGTATCTTGTTTAATCTATGGTACCAGACCCTGATTTTTTTATGGGTCAACTTTATTTTATGAAATTTTCGTTGATTTTGAGTGTTTACGGGGCTTTAAAACATACAAGAGATTTCATAGTGAACAGCAATGCTTCCTCTGGACACAGTTAGAGAAAATAATAAAATAACCTGCGTGAGTAACCGAAACATATCTCTTCAAGTTAATCAAGATGATTATTTTTTTGGGGAGTTTACCATCCCGAATTTCATTTTTAAAGTTTTGAAATCTTAGAACACGATATTGATTGTTTTACTTATGGCTTGAATTTCATGGCAATTTTCCAAATAATTTGAGTGGAAGCATTTGGCGTGAAGCGTTCAGCGTTTAGCGTATTGCAATAGCGTCCCATACTAGTTTACTCGTTCGAGTAAACGTTGAAAATAAATCTTAAACGTCAAATGATACGGGAACCTACACAATTTTGTGTAGGTGCCTTATTAAACTGCAAAAATAAAATTTAATCGAAGCCCAAAAGGTTTAAGCCCAAGTCTCGCTATTGCCGATGTAGCCCCGGTTCATCCCGGTTTGATAGAGCCGGTCGACCGGCGACTACCGGGATGATCGATGTTTTTTTTTTAGCACGGTCACATATATTCCGGGTGCTGCCCCGGTTTACATTCCGGCAGAGTCCCGGTCAGCCCCGGTAGAGCTATGGTTTATCCCGGTGACGACGGGTGAGTCCCGGTCGTGGCCAGTAGTGCCCCGGTCGAGTCCCGGTCGTAGCCGGTAGCGTCCCGGAGGAACCCCGGTGAAAGCCGATGGCGTCCCGGCAGAGCCCCGGTGACATAACAAGCCGGTGACCTCCGATTCATGCCGGAGGTATTAAACATTTTAATAGTTTGCCGGTGGAGCCCCGGTTCTCCCAGGTTCATCCCGGACGTTCCCGGTGGAGCCCCGGTTCATCCCGGTAGACCCCGGATCACGCACCGGCGCTCCACCGGCATCGCAAAATGTGATAGTGAGACTAGGCCTTTTAGGAGTTAACATAATTGATTTGCATTCAGACACTGATATGTGTCGTTTCGTGTTAAGACATGTTATTTGGCTAGAAATCATATTAGGTTCCATGATTTCGAGGTCTGAAAATTGCGGTACTATTATTTTCCCTAAAGAGTAGTTAATACCGCAGGAGCGCAGTATGGGAGAGCACTGTGAACATTTGGAGTTAAAGATTACGAACCCCCAAATAATTTCCTTTTTTGTTATATATAGAATTCGCAATCTTTGATCTCAAATTTCACCATGACCGAGCGAATAGTCAATATATCACTATACATGACTGGAAAGGTGGTTTCATAAGATTACAAAAAAACTGCATTAGAAAAAATTCTATGCGTTGCAACTCAAAATAATTACCTTAGAACATATGCACCGGTTTTTGAAAGCACCGCCACGGCCATCTTGAATGCAAACAATATGCCGTACTATTGAGGCTGGCAACCACCAACATACAAAGAAATGCACAAATCAGGCCTTTTGCCCTGTGACTTACACATGTACCTTTAAACTAATACCAAAACTTGTCATTTGAAATGCATTTTTAAAATCTTATGCACCAGGACCTGCATCATATGTGCTTAGTAGCAAACTGACTGCAACCCCCCAAATTCCACTTCCTATAAGTATTATGTAACCTCTACTCTTTAGGTTACAATATACTAAATAATTAAGTCATGAAGGGCTATACTCTCTTAAAAGAACATCATATTTTACTCGAAAGCATGTGTTTAGACTGTTGTTCTGGTTTAATCGTTTGGTGATATTGATATGGTAAGCATAGGTGTTCACTACTTAATCACTGAAATATGATAAAGTTAGAGATTTCAGTAAAAAATGGCACTGGAAAAGGTTACAATCCTCTAGAAAACGGCCGAAAAAACGAAGGTGCAAAAACAGTCGATTTTGATTTGTGTCAAACCTTTTTTGCATTGAACATGACATATCTTTTTTATTGCTTAAATCGATTCATCTAAGAATGCCCTTTAAGAAACGGTTTGGTTATGGGGGTCTCTATGTTCAAAATGTTGCATTTATTTTCGCTTTAAGTTGTCGCTTTTACATTGAATTATATAGGAAAAACATTTAGTATATTGTGACCTTTATAGCGATTTACCTCTTAACTTACAGAGAATTCAAACCGCGCAGTGCAAAATAGTTGTGGCCATTGAGAGTGGTTATTTCAAAACCAACTCTTCAGGGTGATCTTTCCATAGGGGGATTTTTCCCCACGCAGTATCAGAAGGGGCAATCGCGTGATAGTCAAGATGGCGACGTCCATGCCGAGGCAGCTATTTTTCGCAGAAAAATGCAGAAAATTCGCCGCGAAATTTCTTAGAGGGATTACCTTATTACAGCTCCACAAAGAAGATTTGCGGGAAGTAAAGTCGAGATATTAAGCGAATGTTAATTAATACGAAATAAACGTGTATCACCTTTTACTGATATGGCTTGAAAGTGAGCGTCATTTAAACATTAAACAAAAGTAATAAAGGGTATAAAACGGCGAACATTACTGTTTTGACTATCACGTGATTAATCCCTCTGATTATGCTTTATTGATACGATTTTGATAATTTGACTTAAAAGTCAACTCCTCATACTGATTTTATAATCACGCAGTACAAAGGATAGCCGTTACAGTTCAGTCTAACCATACAGACACAATACATGTTTTCCTCGTTAATCTCAACTTTATAGTTGCAATCAAAAGTTTATAAAATATAATACTTATATTTATAATTAGAATAGCATATGTGCAGCTGTATGATACCTATATACAAGTATCAATTGTATGCGAGTTATTCTGAGCGATATAATAATTTATTGCTTACATGTGGGCCGCGCTCTGTGAAAAGGGGGTTTAATGCATGTGTGTAAAGTGTCGTCTAGGATTAGCCTGTGCAGTCTGCACATGCTAATAAGGCACGACACTGTTAGCTTGTATTGTATTTTTTGTTTAAAAATAAAGACTATTCTTGACGAAAATCCAGTTAAGGCGGAAAAAGTCGTCCCTGTCGTCTGGGACGGCACTTTACGCACATGCATTAAACCCCCTTTTCACAGAGCGAGGCTCATTTAAATTTCAACGCGTTTTCACCCCTGACAGTGTCCATTCCGCACAAAGGTCAGCGTGTTCCACTCAGCGATCAGTATGGAATCACTGGGGAGTTCAATGTCCTTCCGAGCGGGCGTTATAATATGGGAAGCACTAGACGGCGCGTAATAGATATGGAAAGCACTAGACAGTGCGTTATAGATATGGGAAGCACTAGACAGCGCGTTATAGATATTGGAAGCACTAGACAGCGCGTTAAATATATTGGAAGCACTAGACAGCGCGTTATTAAATGGGAAGCACTTGCCAGTGCGTAATAGATATGGGAAGCACTATACCTCGCGTAATAGATATGGGAAGCACTATACATCGCGTAATAATATGGGAAGCACTAGACACTGCGTAATAGATATGGGAAGCACTATACATCGCGTAATGTATATGGGAAGCACTAGACATCGCATAATAGATATGGGAAGCACTAGACATCGCGTAATAGATATGGGAAGCACTATACATCGCGTAATAGATATGGGAAGCACTATACATCGCGTAATAAATGTGGGAAGCAATAAACATCGCGTAATAGATATGGGAAGCACTATACATCGCGTAATAGATATGGGAAGCACTAGACAGCGCGTAATAATATGGGAAGCACTAGACAGTGCATACTAGATATGGGAAGCACTATACATCGCGTAATAGATATGGGAAGCACTAGACATCGCGTAATAGATATGGGAAGCACTAGACAGCGCGTAATATATATATGTGAAACACTGGACATAGCATAATATATATAGGAAGCACTAGACATCGCGTAATAGATATGGGAAGCACAAGCAAGCGCGTAATAGATGTGGGAAGCACTAGACATCGCGCAATAGATATTGGAAGCACTAGAAAACGCGTAATAGATATGGGAAGCACTAGACAGCGCGAACTAGATATGGTAAGAACTAGACAGTGCGTTTTCACACCCCGACATAGTGTCCATTCCGCACAAAGGTCAGAGTGTTCCACTCAGCGATCACTTTGGAATCACTGTGGAGTTCAATGTCCTTCCCAGCGGGCGAAATCATATGGGAAGCACGTAATATATATGGGAAACACTAGAAGGCGCGTTTTCACCCCAGACATAGTGTCCATTCCACACAAAGGTCATGGTGTCGCACTCAGCGATCACTATGGAATCACTGGGGAGTTCAATGTCCTTCCGAGCGGGCGTCATAGATATGGGAAGCACTAGACAGCGCGTTATAGATATGGGAAGCACTAGACAGTGCTTTATAGATATGAGAAGCACTAGACAGCGCGTTATAGATGTGGGAAGCACTAGACAGCGCGGAATAGATACAGGAAGCAATAGACAGCGCATAATAGATATGGGAGGCACTAGACAGCGCGTAATAGATATGCGAAGCACTAGACAGCGCGTTTTCACCCCGACAGAGTGTCCATTCCACACAAAGTTCAAGGTGTTCCACTCAACGGTCACTATGGAATAACTGAGGAGTTCAATGTCCTTCCTAGTGGGCGTAATATATATGGGAAGCATAAGACAGCGCGTAATAGATAAGGGAAGCACTAGACAGCGCGTTTTCACATCCGACAGATTGTACATACCGCACAAAGGTAAGGGTGTACCACTCAGCGATCATTATGGAATCACTGAGGAGTTCACTGTCCTTCCGAGCGGGCGTACTAGATATGGGAAGCACTAGACAGCGCGTTTTTACCCCCACAAAAGTGTCCATTCCGCACAAAGGTGAGGGTGTTCCACTCAGGGATTACTATGGAATCACTATGTAAAAGATATGGGAAGCACTAGACAGGGCCCCCCCCCCCCCAAACAGAGTGTCCATTCCGCACAAAGGTCAGGATGTTCCACTCAACGATCTCTATGGAATCACTTGGGAGTTCAATGTCCTTCCGAGCGGGCGTAATAAATATGGGAAGCACTAGACAGCGCGTTATAGATATGGGAAGCAATAGACAGTGCGGTATAGATATGGGAAGCACTAGACAGCGCGTAATAGATATTGGAAGCACTAGACAGCGCGTTATAGATATGGGAAGCACTAGACAGCGTTTTTGTAAATCGTTCTCGTGAAAGAAGTGTATCAATATGTTTAGGAAAGAATCCAAACACAATTGTTTCTAATAGATGTAGGGTATTCCAATCAGCGATCACTGTGAAATCACTAGGGAATTCTTTGTTTTGCCGAGCGGATGGAATAGATTTATGTGGCACTCGACAGCGCGTTTAAAGTCATGCGTCGTGAAAGAAGTTTATCAATATGTTTAGCAATGAAACCTTACAGATACGATTTCTGGATGTTTTCAACCGCTAAAATCACTATAATTTTAAGTTGTTTCAATTAGTATTTGAATCCGTAATACTAATAGTATTTATGTCGCTTAATGCCATTTCTGCTGAATTACAAAATTGAGTGTTGTATTCATGATTGAGAATCTTATAATAGGTAAATGTAAATATAATTTAATATATTTTCAAAATAACAAATAGTATGTTTGAAGCAGGTACCACAATTTCAAATAAGCATAATTTGGCATAAAAGAAGGCTTTATACCAAGAGATGCCAAAGTGATAAACTTTTATTGAACACTTAACAGTTTCAAGCTTATAAATTAGGCATATCATTTGTATACACATTTAAACACTGTACACGACTTTATTAATCACAAAATACTAAACTAGACGTCAACAAAACCCCAGTATATAAATTCAAAATTACGTGCAGCGTATTAAAGCCAGCCGTGACGAACTGGCCTGCGTTTAAATATTTCCGTATGAAGTACATATTCAGCTGATCTCTCGCGTGGAAAGTTGCATATAAATATTTTACTATTTTACGTTACAGAAATGCCTTCAAACGATGTATAATCAATATAGAACTTTTTGTTATGATAATGTAATGACGCGCATCGTTTTCCAGTAGGTTGCATTCATCTAATGCTGTTGCATGAGTTTACTATGCCATGCGTCTCATGTAAAAAAAGGATACTAAAATCTACGTTTACACCGCTATTACGTTCAAGCATTAGATTTCAACAACAATAACAATTGTTTTGCCCGTATATTACAATCAGGAACAAAATAAAATAGTATTACACGCATAAATGTTAAGGTAGTGGGAGTGTAATGCACATGTATTAGGATCTATCTCATCTTGGTATTTTCTGATTGTGTTGCCAATAAGAGTATCTTTTGTGCAATATAAAAAAAT
>VMBQ01006453.1:7173-36558 GCA_007657795.1 Dreissena rostriformis | reverse complement strand
AGTACAATTATGTTACGATGAAACAATATAGGCAATAAAAATTAAACATTGAAGACGAATTTCATAAAATGCAGCAAAGACAAGTTAGCGCTGGTTAAAGCCGATGCCGACACTTTTACTCGTATTTGTAAGGAAACAAAATTGTGTCTTTGTGTCGTATGAACGAATCTGCACTAAAACTAAATTTAGATTCACATTGTACATGCATTATATATATGCTGGCGAATTCGGCTGGAAGCCATTTTTAATTTCAGATTTAAATATCTGGCTTATTTCGCATTTTTCGACACATGTTCTTCTTAACTTTTATTTTAATTTATATTGAAATATGTGTATACTAATTTTTAACACAATTTATAAAAATTCATTTTTATTTGACAAAATCGTACAGTCCCGCTTTAAGCTGAAGTGTTTAAAGTGAATCAAATAGCTCCATTTCGGCTAATAGCAAACATGACACGACAATGGGCGAGACACTTTGTTAATTGATGTCAATTATCGCAATTAGTGTCCCCAAAAACAATGTGGATTAAAAGAATGTCGGTTTCTATGTATTAATTGGTATCTGTTCTTGCTCCAAACTCTATGATTTATTTGTATGGCCTGTCATTAGCTACAGTGCACCTTTATGGGGTTATTGGTCGTACTCTTGCATAGATGCTGTTCAGCACCGGGCTATTCGTTTCTTCCTAGGGGTTGGTAAATATACACCAAATGATGGAATTTCCGGTGAAATGGCATGGAAGCCACCAATAGTCCGACAATGGAAAAGTGTTTCATTGTTTTGGTTTAGATTGGCATGTATGCAAGGGTCGCGGTTCAACAAAAGAGTGGCTCTATGGGCACACGGTAAATCAAGCCGCTCATGTAAAAATTGGATATACAATGTTACTTCTTATTTTATAGAAAATGATATGAATATGTACTGCAATTTAGAAATTACTACACCAAGATCATTTGCTGTTAATAACATTAGGTCCGGTTTTGGCAAGGGCGAGACTCATATATTATAAAATTTAATACATAATACTTGATAATGATAATGTTATTGTTGCCGCGGCTGGTGATGCTCAATAATTATTCATGCATGTCGATAGGCCAGTTCAGTTCAGTTTAAACCTTTTTATTTTAGCTCGATTGTATTTAAGTACTTACTACTTATTTGAAACGCTCTCGAGTCCTTTTCCTGGGACTAGAACCAGTACTTAGTGTCTACGTGGGAGATCTAAAGAACGCTCACACAGTGGGGATCGAACCTGTTACCTCCAGGTTGCAAGGCGGACACCATATTCACTACACCACGGCGATCCAGTTTATAGATTCAGTTCACTGAATTATTATTATTATTATTATAATTATTATAATAATTACTATTATTATTATTATTATTATTATTATTATTATTATTATTATTATTATTATTATTATTATTATTATATTATTATTATTATTATTATTATTATTATTATTATTATTATAGGTATCATGATTTCTGCGTTTTGAGAATGGAATGAACCCAACTTAAAAACGTGTTACACATGAATTGCTGATCAATTGTGGGAACGTAAAACACGTTTAAGCCGCTACACAGACAGACAAAATATTTTATTGACGTTAACTTTACAGTTTTTTTGTGATTCACAAATAGTTAAACATATATCTTAATATCCTTATGTCAACGTGAATACAATTTCATTTAGCTAATTATAATCTTGATCTCGTAAAGATTATCACATATGCAATAATACTATTCTCTTGTGAGTTTTTAAAAATAAAAAAATATGCCACTATAATAAAGAGTTTTGTTCGACTAATATATACAGATAATTAATAAATTGAAATGTCAATATTAAATTCGTCAAAAAATGTTTTAACACAATACGTCTAAATTGGTCGACTAAATTAAATATGACACAGCATGCTATTTCGTCAGCACATTGTCCTCTATAAAAATGTAAACAATTAAAACATACATTCGAGACACAAACAGTTTATTTTAAAATATTTAATGCAAATCGACAGTTGAGAAAAAGGATATATCATTGATAGAAACATCCGTTCGAGTACATTTTATACATCAAAACGGGCATTGCAGAGGGGGTAATCACGTGACAAACAAGATGGTGACGTCCATGCCGAGACAGGTATTTTTCACCGTTTTATACCCTTTATCACTTTAATTCATTGTTAAAATGCCGCTCAATTTCAAGCATTATCGGCATTCAAACAATCAAAGTTATAAAAGGCATACAACGACGAAAAAATACCTGTCTCGGCATGGACGTCGCCACCTTGTTCGTTACATAATTAACCCCTCTGATTGCGTGCATTCAATTGTTTAACTTTAAAATTTCGCGCCAAGGCCTCCAAAACAGCGCAGTCCCGATGTAGGCGTTGTCCCTCTTTTTGAACGCACGTGTTTCATTGAAGCATTCAATGCTGACGTTGTAGTAGCCGAAGGTATCGTAGGTGAGTTCGATGGTCCATACCCTTTTACTGCCGGGGTTCTGTTGAGTCAACTGGAGCGTACCGTCCCCTCGGTCCGTTTCACAGAGAACCTGCAACTGATAAAGTGTGTCTTCATTTTTATCGAGTGCACCGGGATTGTCTCCCATATGGCCATCGCCCCCAGATAGACGTGTTAGTTGGTTACGGGGGATAGTGCAAGATACAGGCAACTGATAAACACGGAGCATACGCCTTATGGCCCGAAGCAAGTTGACCTACTTCGAAATAATATCGCTTTATCAGTTAAGTTTAAACATATTTAATAAAGCTCGATAACATCGAAAGCCTACGGCTTATTGAAACGCTCTCGAGTCCGTTTCCTGGGACTAAGAACACGTACTTGGTGTTCTGGGGGGAGATCGAAAGTACGCTCCCACAGTGGGGATCGAACCCGTGTCCTCCCGGTCGTAAGGCGGACACCATATCCACTACACCATGACGACCACCTCGCTGTATTGCTGAACTGCATGAGAGAGCATGCTCACATATACCGACTTACGGTGACCATGTTTTATGAGTATGCAGTATGCTCGACAGTGTGACTTAAACGATAAAAAACAGTGAATGTTTGTTTATGTCATATTCATCACGGTTTAAAATACAACATGTCTTATATTTTTATGGATTAAAGAAACGGTAAGACTGTAAAGTAATATTTAGCAAATCCATAAAGCGAAAAATTGTGTATAAAATTGCAAATTTAAGTTCAATGGCATTGAAATTAATGAAGAATTTAACTGACCAAACATACTTTATATTTGTTCTATAATAATAAAAGTTTTATCTTACGCCATTCGCAGTGGTTTTTGTAAACGTATTAGTGATCCGAAGTCCGCGTCCGATTCTCGTCGGCTCAATCATGGAGCTCATTTCCCATCCAAAAGAGCCTGGAATAACACAGAACAAAAAAGAATAAGATAGTTTATTTCGACCTAAGCACATATACAGCTCATCGTTATAAACATACATATGTAATAACAGCATGCGTTTTAATTACATACAAAACATACAATATTTCGAAGAAAGATCAATTAAAAAAGAAATGAAATACAACATTTGTTCGTCAAAATGTCACATGGATGAGGTTAATACATAGTGAACACATAATGTCACAACGTAGCTTAATTATTGCAACAAGTATTTACATTATTTTGTGCTTATTGTTTTTGCGAAATATATATATAATTTATACTACATATATTAGACATAAACAAATAATCATTATAAGTAACAACATGACAGCATAATTAATGTCATCATCATCAACCGCAACAACAAATACAACAACAACGATTACAAATCAGCAGCAGCAGTAAAATTACATAAATTCGATATGAGATATTTTGAAAATAAACTGCATAACATTTGAGCACACTCAAAGAACAATTTATTATAATCTTACATATAAAGGCTGCCGTCAAAGAAAACACTAAGTAAAGTTTTGACACCATTCTCACGTCTTACTCGGTGTATCTGTGACTGAAGAGGAACGTTTAAGATTGAAATCATATGTTTTGACATCAGCAACCGCCATAACAACGAGCATGAATAATTGATACGTCATATTCGATAACTGCTTAAACTATCGACAGACTATCGACCCACTCTGGATCAGCAGACGATTGATTGCATAAATACCTATCTTGCGGAGGATTCTGGAGATAGATCTTAAGGAGGATTCCGGGGATAGTCGATGTATCACGATTGACTATCGACCGACAATTTACAGACGGAAATCGCAGCGTTCTTGAGGTTGGCTCATCTGTGCTAAATCAGGGCCCGTATTCAACAACCCATTCTTAGACTTAAGTATAAAGAATATTCTAAGACTCAATAAAAATACACCTGAGTTTGCATACACGCAGGCAAAAAATGGTATATATATATATCTCACCTCCTACAACAATGCCATAATCCGATTGGCTTAGATTGGTCACGTGCCCATGGGGTATTTTCCATACTACCCGAGTAATTTCCATACACCAACAAAATGGCGTCTGTTCGATTAGCTGCTAGATAAGTCTTTTTATTATAATTTATATGGTGTTTTTTATACATATGTACTGGAAACCAATTAAAATATCGATTTTAACTGAAACTGTGCTCTATTTTAGATTGATGACATTATTTCAGCTTTAACAGGAGTCATAAAAAAACTAAATTTAGTATAAACGATACGCTTACCTCAATGGCAACTTTAATCCATTGCATATAATAATAAAGTTACAACGATACGCACTTCCATTTTCTGTTCTTCCATTCCTTCTCGAAACAAATTGTAAACCACACTTTTAATAACATTTATATCGAATGCTAACAATTCTGACCCAAAACACGAAATACGAAATCGTAGTCCTTTCGGAGCGAGTTATTTTATTCCCATCGAAGTTTACAATAGATCTACAAATATGCATGACAAAGACACAATCCGAAATACGTTTTGGATTCGTTTGATAATTTAAAAATTATTTTACTGTTAAATTAAAATTCCACGTCCGACTTGTTAGTTGTTGTCCTTAAAATCCGAGAATCTAACATTAGTAATTTTCGTCACATAAAAGTACGTCACACGAGATACGTCATAAATTGCGTCATCAATTGAATGAAAAATAATAGTAAGGAAAGCCGGTTCGGACATAAATATATATAAAACACACCAAGGAAAAGGTAGTCGGTGAGATATAATCGTTACACTGTTAGTAACTGATGGTGTATGGGATATACACCCTCAGTAATGACATACCATACTCGAGCTTCGCTCTCGTATGGTATGAAATTACTGAGGGTGTATATCCCATACACCATCAGTTACTAACAGTGTAACTTATAATATCTGTAACAGAGTGTTTTAAACAAAGAATTATATAATAAAAGGTGTTAACTGCCATGCTAGAATTTACGTTAAGTGATTTAGATACATTACAGTTTTAAGAATATTCTTTATATTTAGACTTAAGTCTAAGAATTGGTTGGTAAATGCAAGCCCAGATCTTATTTGATACTGAGAGGCAATCCGGAGAATATTGCGAGATAAAAGCCGAACTTAATGAGTTTTCAAAGTCTGGCTATTGTATTTTTGGCCAAGCTGATTTATTTTCTTAAGGCATTAAACCTGTTATGAACTTCGTATTATATCGCCTTATTTCGTACATTTCCGCCCCCCCCCCACGAACAGTCTTCGGGTAGGTGCGTAAAACTACGAGAATTTTGTCAAAATCAAAACATTGTCAAGATACTTGTTCTATTATCATACGGTCTTTGAGTGTGTGCGTAAAACTACTATAAGATGGTCAAAATCAAAACAAGATACTGGTTATATTACCGTACAACTAAGTTTATGTGTCACTATTGTGTAGGGGAAAAACATGCGCTTTTACGTCGAGAGCTCACGGTTCGATTCAAGAGACCATCACATTTTTAATCAAGTGTTTGCTTTTATTACTATTTGTAACTATTCCAAATATTATATATTTTATAGTATTGTTAAGGACATTAAAAATGTACATGATCGAAACCGTATTTCAACTCCAAAAATCAAGGGGGTTATTTCTTCCTCACCTGTGTAGGTACAATGTAAACACATTTTTTTACGATATGAGTTAATAATAAACTATCCATCATTTTCATATAGTTTAACCTACGTTTGCCCAATCGAACTATTCTTTATGGAAACTATTTACTTCTGCATATCTATGCTTACGTGACAGATGAACTTAGCAATATGCATTATTTCGGGCCCGATTGCTTTCGTTTACAAATTATGTTCTACATGTTGTTCATACGTGTAAGCAGTTTATTTTATTTTTACGATATGTTTAATACGTTTAAATGCAACATCTTAAATTCTCAACTGCAGCATGTCTATGGCATAATCATTTGTGCAAACGTGTGCCATATCAAGAGAAGCAGGAAATAGATACAATCTTTATGAGATATGGCCATTGGTAAGAACGGAATTAAAGGCGCAACACTCAAACCTGAAACTCTCCCGGTTTGGAGTTTGCATATGGAAGAAGATCTGAGAGCGAACAACACTACAAGTTTAGTGGACAGTGATGTACAGCAAAAAGAAGAAAAGCGGAGAGGATTGGTGCAGATGCTAAATGTTAAGCAAGTATTCGGAGAAAGTTGACATTATGTATTTGTCCGCTGGATCCAAGCAAGCATCCATCCAGTCTAAAGGACATTGTGACTGGAACAAGGACACCAAAGTCTGCTTATGTTGATCAAGCAATAGATATTGGTTGAGACCCAAATGACAGAATTGGAAAGCTCATGTCAAGACAATGTTTATGGGTCAATATCTAAAACGGATGAAAACCATTGGATAGCACAGTTGGGTTGCAGAAACCAAAATGTGTATGGCATAAATATGATTATTCAAAAGTGATTGGCTTACAAGCTTGTTCAAGGGAAATTGACATTAATCATATAACAAATGTTTTGTTTTCCCAGAGAGCGGCTCAAATGTTTTTTTACGGACTCTTGTAAATCGTTTAAGTCTGTTGAAAGATCAACTTCAAACTAATAACAGTGAACAATACGCCATAACCATCGCTGCGAAGCATACAAGGAAATTTGCAGAATTACTCCGTCAGAAAAGTAGAGGATACAAAGGTTGATATATTTTTTATATCATGACTGAAATTGTGGAGGTTAGTATTCTACAATAAAAGCTTCTAATGTACGCTTAATTCCAATCTGATCACACAACTAGACCAGAGTTAGATCGAGTGCAACTCAAACTTTGTATTGTGCACACATTTAATTTAAGACTTACACAAAAAATCATCGTCTTGATTATGAGTGCAATTCAATTGTGTGTCCTAAACACTATCTCTTGGTTTTACATGGCAGTCGTGCTGATTGGAATGGATAGAGAACACTAAATCGTCATGACTGTGCTATCAGTATGACGAAATAACTAAACGATAAGATGATAAGTGGAATTTCAAAACTTTAGACCATCAGCCACAGTTCTCAATTAAACCGTGTTTTTCTCTCTTAAAATTGATTTCTTCAATAATGAACATACAGCAAAAGAGTGGAAAACAGGTAAGACGTTTTGAGATCACAAGAATCATTAATTAAATGTGTATTACATACATTATAATATAAGGAACTGTTAGACGGGAAATTATTCTACTGATAACGGCTTTGGGCGAACAATGTTTAATTATTGAACTATAAATAAACATGTTTGTACGATTACTTTGAATTGTTGATCAAGTTTAATATTACTTTGTTGGATGTAAGTATTCTGGAACAAACTTCTGTTTAAACTACACGTTTGAAGATATATTTTAGGTGGATCTATATTTTCGGTTTAATTCGATTTTAAACATTTTTTTAAACGAAGACTATTAGCTGACTTAATTAGAAAAAATACAATGCAATTAAATAATAAAACATCTTGGCCATCATTGTGGACACTGAAACATCTGATTGTATGTACATTGTATGTAATTGAGCTCTGGGAAAACTGAACTTAATGAATTTGCGCAAAGTGTCATCCCAGATTAGCCGGCGGGGACTGCACAGGCTAATATGGGGCGACAATTTACGCAAGTGCTATGCGCACAGTTTTCTAAGAATGCCACTCAATATATGGCAGTAATTTAGGTGTAATCTTTCAAGAAATGGCCCATTTGTATACAATCAGGAAGTGGATTCCTATTGCCTTGTTTGTTGTTCTGGATTCCTTATTTGATTAATTTGATTATATTATTATTGTATTATTGTATATATATATACGGGGTCTCGGTAGTTTTCAGACTATACTTACGGGGTCAATATAAAAAACGGGGTCTATATAGAACCCCGCGATTTAGGCCACTTTAATTACTATGAGGGGGGTGTAGGGGAGGTAATGCAATCAAATCCCACAACTAGGTCTTAAATCGAAAACCACAATCAGGTCTTAAATTGAAATTATATATACCTCACAAATAAGTTCGCTATATATTATCTTGTATAAGACGTTAAATAAATGACGTATTTATATATAATAATATATTAGGTACCCATATATACCTTAATTCGTGTGTATATCCGATAAAAAAGGGTATTGAGCTAAATGTATTTGAAGTGGGAACCCCATATTCTATGTCTAAATCAGAGACCCCGTAATTGGCCATATGTGTGAATATATATATATACATATATATATATATATATATATATATATATATATATATATATATTCACGAATAAATCAATCAATCAATCAATTTGGACGAACGTACCCCTGATTCAAACTCGTCCTAGATCGTGTCAAGAAAAAGATTCTGACATGGTTTTGTCAAGATTGAATCATAAATGTGGCTTTTAGAGTGGTAACAAGGTTTATCTTAGATTTAAACTGGTGACCTTATTTTCAAACGTACCACAATAGCTCTACATGAGATTTTCATGCTCAGGCGACTTTAACATGTAAAAAAATGCCGATCCACCTATTCATATGATCATGACGATGTTACTTTAAACGAACAACATAGTTGTTATGCCCGATAGTTATTGACCTTAAGTAGTAAAGCAGTTGAAGTAATGCCTCGCAAGATCATTGGTAAGAGTAGGCATATGTTAATAAGCTATTGTGTGCCTGCAGCACGTCCTTCTTATGTGTAAGAATAAATATCGTTGTTGTAGTTGTGGTTTTATATTAAAAAAAATACATTTCTAAATACTGTTATCAAAGAAAGTAAATTAAAATCATGTATATGAAGAAGTCCATAAATGTACCGCATTTTGTTAAATTTCAGTTATTAAGGGGATGCTGCAGAAAATTGTTTATGTTTAATGCTGAGCTAGTAATATATTGGTTATATACATTATCAATGAAACGTTAACTCTTGTATATATTTCGCTTGATGATTATTCATAAACGAAACGATACTATATTTATACATTCGAAACTGAAGATACACCATTTTATTATCATTTGTCAATCGATAAACGAGTTCCTTGTCATATCAAAATATATCATGAATACACAAACGAAGTTGCATTAAATCACCACAACTTTGGAAAACCCCATTTAATCTGTAGGTACAAATAACGTTGACCCATTTTATGTACCAATAAAAGTTTCATTCAAATAATTATAGATAATGCGGTGTTTGATTTTGAAAGTATATTTAATATTAGCTTGCTTTGTAACCACCGATTAGTGTGTGTGTTTAGTGTATGTTTGTTTTTTGTGCTTGTTCAAAATCTAGCAGGAGTAAGTCCGTCACGTTTTTCACAAAACGCATAACTTCATTATTGTAATTCCGACATAATTCAACTACTTTACCATCTGTACATGGCTTGATTAATATACCAGCTTGAGTATGATATTTTGACAAAAGATCATACGTCTAGTCTCGATTTTCTTTTCTTCCGCTTCCTGATAAGAATACAATTAACATACACGTCGATGATGACGGGGATATTTTAGTGGCTTCCTGTCCTCTAGGTGGGGTCCAATCAACGACAAGAAACGAATACGGAAGACATCGTGACTCAATAATTACCGTGTTTGTACATTTATGTTTGCATCTAAATAAAAGCGACAATGCCACTATAGATCAGTTGCAGATCCGGATATTATCACTATTTTAATATTATAAAGAACAATAGAGGGAAAAAAAACGAAAATGTACCTCAATTGTATATACCAATGTCAATTATACGTGTATATTTTATATTTATATTTCGATCATCGCCCTGCATGCTTGATGTAATGTTAATTTTATTCAGATAATTATTGAACACGATTTGACGATGTTTACCACACATGTTTCATACATAAGCAACTTTTTTTTTGTATCAGAAAGCTGGAATTTTAAATATACCCTGTTATAAACGATTATTATATGTCAGTATAAATATATGAATATCATATTCCTTTGAGAAATTACCAGTTTGAGACCTACATACGACATCCCATTAGTCCCATCACTGGTTGAAGTTTCAATAATGATAATTTCAAGGTCTTAGCCCAGCCCCAGACGACGTTGGTGTGCGTGCCGACAGTGCCGACAGTGCCGACAATGCCGACATCGCCTCGACCGAAGGACTACATGCTGCCCTCTATTTTTGCGTGCTTGTTTTGCTTCTGGCCTACTAGGTGCGTCATACGAGTGTCCGTTTGTCTTAAATTGACTAACATTTTCCACAAATATTATGATATCAATGTTTTAAAGGTTAAATAGTTTGCGGGTCAAACACATTGGCATGTGTAAGAGGTTTCGAATTTTAAATGACAAACGTATTTCACGCAATTGGGATACACTACATTAGGTGTTTTCTTAATTAAATTCATTTCACCCGTAGTTTGGGCATACCTATTTGTTAAATGTTCACGAAGAACACGGAAATATACTGAATGTGACAAGATTTATATGCATTCCTTCATTGTCCTTACCCCTGTAAATCAAAATTAGACCTTTGACGACCCCGCGTTCAATTGTAGCTGCTTCACGTTTGGAACACACTACTGGACACTCCGCTTGAAAAGGTGTTATCAATTCCACGTGAATCTTTTTTTTTCAAATATCAGTGACAAGACAAACGGAAAAAGTACAGACACACAAACAGCAAGAATATCATTCATAATCTTGGAGTCGTGTCTCTGGATGAGTCGAGTAAGACGTTCAAGCAGTCGTTATAAATTATGTGTCGTGTTCTGAGAAAGCTGGGCATAATGCATGTGCGTAAAGTGTCGTCCCAGATCAGCCTGTGCAGTTCGCACAGGCTAATCCGGGACAATCTTTCCGCCTTAACTGGATTTTCGATAAGAAGAGACAGCATTAACACGAAACCTTCCATTAAATGCGGACTGCACAGGCTAATCTGGGATGACAACTTACACACAAGCATTATACCCAGTTTTCTCAGAACACGACTAATATTGGCATTTCCCGTAGCCCTCTTCAATACCTTTTAAACGTCTAAAATGAAAACCCGATATTTCTATTGAACGCCTAATCTTAGTTAAATTTGTTAATTGCACATGACTCCGCACGGTCACCATGCCCTATCGTGTCCGTCATTTACATAGAGCCATTGCAGCGTGACATTTTTAAGACAAACATAAAAACAAGCCGTACGTTGTGTATTCCTCACATTTCCTTGGTGGTATTTATCCATCCACTGGCCATGAAAAACATAAGACCGATGCTCAATGGCAAATATGGAAGTTTTACTTTACTTACGAAAGTATATCCTTGCAATGTTATCCCCTCACCGGCGATATACCAGTTTCATTTTGCGTCGCCTGTACATTGGATGCAAAGGGGTGCACACTCGCAGCATGTATGAATGTATAATGCACATCTGTAGTTTTAACGTAGAATACAAATGAGTTGCGTGTTTGTAAGCGCTTTTGCGGGTGCGGGTGAACGAAACGTGGACATCGCAGGTGTTTCTGACCGTGCTAGTTTACATTTGCCCGATCGCTGTATGATTATTTTGGTACGACTTTAAGCATATACATGTATATATATATTTGTTGGCAAATTCGTAAGGAGACCGCACGATGCACTATGGTTGTACGAAAAATCATCGGATTTCACCGATCACCGTACGAATGTTCTGATTTATCGGAAACTGCACAAAAACCGTTCGAAATCCGTGTCGTGTCCTCCGGCCCTAGTGCAGATGTTTTTCTTACAATTTTCGAACTGTCTTCCTACATCACGCTTTCGGACGCGATTAAACACCTTCTAAATATTTACCGGCTCCTTGTTAACGACGTTCAAATGGATAAATTTTAACCTTCAGTAGAGAAAACTATCAGAGGTTTTTGCATCCGTAAGTCCGAACGATCTCGTTTGAAAATCGTGCGGCTTCGTAAAGACGTACATCGACAGTTTTACATTTTAAGGAGCACTTTAGAACGTATACATTATCTGCGTTACAAATTTGTGACCGAGACCCTTTGTAGTAAAAACGTTGTATCGTCAAGGCTACGGGTATCACATTTACAGATTTTTCTAAACGTTTAAACGAAATGAAATAAACGAAACGTTACCGTTTAAACGGTATCCCTATGTCCGTTTTAAAAGCATCAGTACCATCGCATTTCCAAAACTAAAAGTAGTAATTATTTCCGGTAGTTATATTCAGTGTATATCCCATTCGTGCAATGACGTCATATTAAAACAATAAAATATTAATAACCAGACCATCCGTATCAGCACATGTCTATTCGTCATTCTATAAAAACAATTTAAAGAACTTCGAAAATAATGTAAATCGACGAAAAATACTGTATCCGAAAACGACACTCCGAAATGTACGTATTTTGCACATAGAATACAATTTGCATATCGTTTGACTGCAGAAAATAAAAAAATAAAACAGTTAACTAGCAAAAACTTAATCAATATATAATTTGGTTAAAATATTGCTTTTCAACATGCTACCGCAGTGCTTTACTTTGCTAATCAATCACTTAAAATATTGCAAGATGGCGGCATATGCACTGTTTCGTTGTGGCGATGATTTTCAATTGTTCTATTATAATAACTGTTCGGACTGTATACAATTAAATCACCACATTGAGTTCATTTACAACACAACACTTTGATAAGATTTTTGATCGTATTTTATTTTCTATTTCACCACAAGTTTCATAATATTCCAAAATAATCTATTTTTACTTTAACACTTAATATTTAGTTCTTTCCTTATTGCTGGTCTAAATGCAACTGACTCAAATCCCTAAAAACTGAGAATCTCCAAAGTCATGGTGTCCGTCATAAATCAAAGAGATACAGAATTGACATATTATCTGATTGCAATTAAGAGAGAGCTTGGAAATGTAAACATCTAGCCCCATTTGAACTAATTAATAAAGCCATTAACCCGAGTTTATCAGCCCCACTGCCATGCCCCACATGGAATCTACAGGTCAGGGAGTCAAGTGTCAGCCCTACCATGATGTCTGCTTAATTACTCGCATTTCGCGACATTCGTTGCCAAATTGTAAGATTTTTGGAAAGTAGCGAAGTTTGTCCATTAGTTTCCGTTTATGTCCGTGCCATCCGCTAACCAATCAGAAATAAGTTACTTCCGAATTCGGTAATGCCCTGATTTACCGAAGTACCCGGATTTCGCAGTTCGTCATCGATATACTTCGTACGGCAAGTCAGCTTTGTTATTTGCACCCCAATATTTATTATATTGCTATTGACTGTCGTTTAAACGTTTACCGTGTTTGCAATCGTTTTTGAGCAAAACACGAAAAGCGACCGTTTAAACGTGATACCCTTAGTCAAGGCCAGCTTTTTATTAATGTTGTTTTTGTTGTTGTTTATTTTGTCGACAAACACGTTCTAACATTTTGTATGGCGAATGTTTAAGCAGAACATGCCAAAAAAATGCCTATTAAATTTCCCATAGTGTTTTACAGCTATCTTATAGTCTTCCTGTTCACACTACTACCGATTTATCACTGTAAACTGTAAACCTGAGAATAATGTGAAGTAGAAAAACTATCGTGCAATCAGTGGAATGCGGCTTTCAAGTAAATAATATCCGGGCATCTTAATATTTAGTGTTTTTTTATTTACTATTGGAGAATTAACAAAATGGTTGTGGTTTGTTATCATCATCATCATCATCATCGTCATCGTCATCGTCATCATCATCATCATCATCATCATCATCATCATCATCATAATCATTATCATCATCATCATAATCATCATCATCATCATCAGCAGCAGCAGCATCAGCATCATTACATTGAACGGTATGGCCGCTGGGGGGGGGGGGTGAGGGACGACAATACAGAGATCATCCGCCAGTTAAGTCTGTTGTGGGCTGCTTGGAGTAGCTCATCTATGGGGAGGGACGTCCACTCTTTCACATTGTCTGCTGACGGCCTCGATGGCGACCTCCCTTTAGCGTGCCCTGGAGCTCAGTCTTGCACAGAGAGTCGTGCCTGTGATGCTGTCATGTTCCGGACGTACTCGTTGGTCTTGTGCGCTATGTAGGAGATGCGGAGAAGTCTTCGGGGACACTTGTGTTCAAAGGCCTGTATCCTGCGTTTTGTGTCAGCGTGATGTGTCCAGGTCTCGCAGCCGTACAGTAGGATAGAGACTACGAGGCAATTGTAGAGCCTGTACTTCGTGGGGAAGCTGATGGAGCTGATTGTCTACAACCAGCTTAGTCTGGTCATCGCTGAAGTCGCAATTGCAATTCTAATTCGGATCTCAGCGGTACTGGTACCGTCCTTGGACAGGGTTGCCCCCATGTACTTAAAGCTGGTAACTTCTTCAAACTTCTTGCCGTTCATGGTGCACTGCACTGGTGTTACTCGTGCTGTTCATCGTGATCTTCGACTTCTCCGTGCTGACCTCCATCCCATATGCTCCTGCTCTTTCATAGAGTATGTTGGTGAGGTCTTGGAGTTCACCGCTGTCACCGATGGAGATGGATGTGTTGTGTTCTTGTGGGGTCTCATGCATTATCTTCTCAAGGAAAAGGTTAAACAGGACGGGAAGAGCAGGCATCCCTGACGGACGCCCATTGATGTCCTGAATATGTAATCCATCTGTTCGTTGAGAGGTACTGCGCTGCTTACGTTTCCTTTCTTGGATGACATGCACCAGTCCTTCGTCAATGTTTAATACTCTCAGAACCTGCCAAAGGCCACCATTCCACACGCGGTCGAAACCTTTCTTAAAGTCGACGAAGTTGTGGAAGAGTTGGTGTTGCAGATGTTTCTCGATGCTGACTCTGCAGTTGAGGTGGTGTTCGACTGTGCTCAACCCAGCTCTGCATCCAGCCTGCTCCTCCGCCAGAAGTTCCTCTGCCTTACTTTTCAGTCGGTTGAGGATGATGCGTAGCATGACTTTGCTGGGATGGCTGATGAGGCTGATTGTCCGGTTATTCTCGCACAGCTTGAGGTTGCCCTTTTTCGGTAGGGGGTCACAAGAAGCAGTGTCTATTAATTCTTCACTTATTCTCTTTCCAGATCATCTTGCATAGTGCCGTCATTGATGCAGTCGTTGCCTCTCCTCCATGCATAAACAGCTAGGAAGAGACGTTGCCTACTCCTGGAGATTGTCCTGTCTTCAGACTGCGCACTGCCTCCTCCAACTCTGCCTTAAGTAGTCTCGGAACGTTCTGAAAAAGACTGGGGTCTGGTTGAAGAGGGTAGTTATAGAGGTCGCTGCAGTATTCGATCCACCTGTTCAGGACCGCGCCACTCTCGGTCAGGAGATTCCCATCAGCGTCTAATCTAACACTTGCTAAGGGCTGAGTGGTCTTCGCGAGGGTCTTGATGGTGCTGTAGGCCTTCTTACTGCTGCCTGTGGTTATCTCTTTGTCAATGTTGATACAGTGCTCAACAATCCACTCATCTTGGCCTCTTTCATCTTCTTCCCCACATCCCTGTTCGCTTTCTGGTATTTTGTTTTATAGTCCAGACTGGTGAACTTTTCACGCCTCAGCTCTCTTCTTTTGTCCATAATCTCGGTCGTCACCCATGGCTTGTTCTTCCTTCACTCCCCCGAGAACTTCTTCGGCCGATGACAGCATGACTTCATTGATGTTGTTGTTGACGGTTCAATGTCATTGTATAGGATGTTTAGGACTGCAAACTTGCCACCTATCTGTGCTTGAAATGCCTTTGCTATCTCTGGATCTATCAGCTTCTCCAAGTTAAATCTGATGCGAGGGTTCTTGGTGATGCGCTTGTTCTTAAACTTCGGCTTGATGGTCGTGAGGCCTTAGTCATGGTCACTGCCAATGTCTGCGTCAATAAACGTTCTTGTGTTCGCATTGTTGATGCTGGACTTGAACCGTTGAAGTGCCAGAATGAAGTCGATTTGGTTGTGTAGTTGCCCGTTTGGAGCCTGCCAGGTCGCTGTTGCGGACTCTGTGTGTGGGTGCAGCGTGTTGGCTATGGTGAGTTGGTGGCTTCTAACGATCTCAAGAAGTCTCAGCCCACTGTCATTGGTCTCTCCAATGCCAAATCGACCTACCATCCCTGATCAGTCTTGGAAGGCGTCTGGTCAAACTTTGGCGCTCCAGTCGCCTTGGACGATGACGATGTCTTCCTTTGGGGCCTTGGCTATGATGCGGTCATACTCTTCATAAAACTGTTCAATCCCCTCGTCTACGTGGTCTGATGTTGGTGCGTAGACATGGATGATGGTGATGTTGTGAGGTCTCGCTGAGATATGGATGGAGATGAGCCTACTGGAGACTGGGTGCAACTGATGACGCGGTTGCCTACCTCCTTCCTAACGATGAAAGCAACCCTTGGGCGATGTTTGGAATCCTCTCCGCTGAACCATATATTGTGCCCTTCATCCGTTGATGTTTCTCCGAAGCCTAGTCACCTTACCTCGGCTAGTCCGATGATGTTCAAGCGGTAGCGCTTCAGCTCGTGCATCACTTAGCCAAATTAGCATCAAACGAAACACCAGTAATGGTAGTTTTTTGTATTGCATTAACTATGCCACGAAAAACTTTTAGGTTGATTTTTTTTTTATTAACTTTACAGAATTCGAAATAGGTGAAGCATATTAAACATGAAATTGATATTTATTTAGTTTCCAATAAATTGAATACCATTTCCGAAAAGAATGCGATAAATTATACAGGTACTCTTTTAGAATTAAAAATGACCACGTTTCGACCATATTTTAATGACTATGATGATCGAGACCAGGCCAATAACCACAGAGGTGACCAGGAGGTTCCGGGCATTCAGCGAGTGTCGGTTGGCTTGCTCCATGTTACCTTTAGCAAGCATGTTTCTTGACTGAAATAATAGGAAGTCAATGACTTGTACGCAATCAAGTACAATCAAGCATGCAATGCAATTCATACTGCTGTTTATATGGGATTGACCTCGGGAAATATTCGAGAGAAAGAAATACTTTTTCATATAAATAGCTCAATATTGTACCAACTAGTTTGCTGTAGAATGCGTAATCATGGAATTTTAATTATGTAATTGACCTGAATTATTCATTCGATTTACGTAACAAAAATAGTAATGGATAATTTTGAATTATTACGGGATTGAACGTATTGTAAAAGGGGAAAACGCTATCTTGTGTATTGTTACCTTTTAAGTAATTCAATTAACGTAATGTTAAAACATCAGCAGCAACACCTACGGAATACCGTTAAGGCCATCGTGGTGCGATAGTACGAATGCGAAAACTCGATAGTACGATGGCGACAATGCGATAGTACAATGGCGACAATGCGACAACGCGAAAGAACGATGGCGACAATGCGATAGTCATCGTACTGTCGTCATCGTATCCTCGCATTGTCGCCATCGTACTATCGCACTGTCGCCATCGTACTATCGCATTGTCGCCATCGTACTATCGCACTGTCGCCATCGTACTATCGCATTGTCGCCATCGTACTGTCGCATTGTCGTCATCGTTCTATCGCACTATCGAATTGTCGCCCTCTGGATTTTAATGTGTAACCACGATGGCCTTAACGGTTTTCCGTTAACACCAGTAGTNTATACTGAGGAAACTGTTGCTGGTATTTCTTGTGCACAACAATCTATGCAGAGATGACATCAATATGCATGTGCATTTCTATATATATGCTATAATAGAGACTTATTGCATATATGTATATATAAAAAATATATATGAACTTCCCTCCTGTGGATTTGACGCTTAGATAGAAACATTGCACATAAGAAATGATATGCTAACTGTAGCTTTCTATGGAACAAAAATCTAGGAACAATATAACACAATACAATACATTTTGGTATCCACGACCTTTCCTGTGTAAAGAAATGAGCCTAAATCTGTGAAAAGGGGGTTTAATGCATGTGCGTAAAGTGTCGTGCCATATTAGCTTGTGCAGTCCGCACAGGCTAATCGGGGACGACACTTTCCGCTTTCATTGTATTTATCGTTGAAAGAAATACTTCTTGACAAAATCCAATTTAGGCGGAAAGTGGCGTCCCTGATTAGCATGTGCGAACTGCACAGGCTAATCTGGGACAACACTTTACGCACTCGCATTAAGCACCCTTTTCACAGAGCGAGGCTCAAATGTTATGTAGACCTGTCCTGTGAAAAGCATTTTTAACTTACCACAACCTGCCCAGGTTCTCCGACATAGCCTGGTTGTATGTAGCCTGGTTGTATGTAGCCTGGTTGCTGCTGCTGTGATCCTGGATGTTCGCTTGGTGGTTTTTCATTTGCTGAGAAAATATTTATTCAAATAAATAATAGTTCGTACATCAAGATGAACCACATGAGATTTACACATTGATAAAAAATATTGGCAATATATATTAATTACTTTATAATGCATTTTTAAGCTAGGCTTTGTTTCAAATTTTACAAAAATTGTAGAGTTCTAATACGATATCCGGCATGGATTATATGGCAAAAATGTTAACGATTGCAAACGCATTAGTGCACAAACATTAATAAAACAAATAGCAGCAATTTCAAAAGAAAAGCAAATAAAACGACAGCAACTGTCTTATTTTTTACCTTTTATTAATTGTCAGCATTGGTATACGTAACACACCTTACCTGCTTTTTCCATCATGCAAATTTTTACCATATGCCAAGTACACAGTGTTACAAATAAAATAAGGGATATGATTTTATACTAACTGAAAAACAGGAAACGATTCTGACGTGTTGTTTTGAAAGAACGCGACACACACTTAAGAGATACGTGCTTATTTGCAACTACGTTCAAGTTTATCAATGAACAAGTAAAACATATTTTATACTAGCTAAATCGGTAATGCACAGGAACGTGGAGTTCTGTTACATATTCAACCATCGTGATAATATGTGTGGGACCACTCTACTACCTGGCCGTCCTTATATGACTGAAATAGTGTACACCATGGTGATGAACACAAAAACGCATTTCTAACAAAGCTTTTTTCTTTACCTTGCACTTTTCTTATAGCTCAAAGTAAAATTAAATTACGCATAGTTTAATATAATATTATTGTTATTTTATTTAGAAACAAAAACTCGACGCGCATAATTTGCATTAAAAACGTATGCCTGTTTATAACTGTCAAAACTATAAACAAAAACAACAAACGACGTCAGAGAAGCATTCCGGATTTGCTTGCCACTTGCCATCAATATTGAATCAGATAAATACCTGTAGTCGAGATATGGACCAAATGTACTTAGGACATCATCACTGATGTATCCTTGTTCAAACTATACTAAACCGATGTGCTAAGTGGCCACTTAGCTTTTATCAAGGAAATGTTTAAAAAAAAATAATTAAGTGCAAACGAATGTATATTGGATACCTTAAAGCAACATTTATATTACAAGGGACAAAATTGTAAAAAAAAAAAACAGGTTTTCTATGCTGAATGTTAAAAAACGCACTAAGTGACCCCATGACCTAGTTTTTCACCCGGCATGACTCATATTCAAAGTTGACCTAGACATCATCTAGATACAATTTCTGACCAAATTTGGTGAAGATCGGATATAAAAAAACTTGTAAAAGAGAGCGGACACAAGCTTGTTCCGCCCGCCCGCCAGCAAGCCCGCCAGCCCGCCAGCCCGCATTCACCAATATAATAACCATTTTTTCATTCGGAAAACCTGGTTAAAAACAACCAAAGCTAACTAACAAAAAGTTAAAGGGACTTGTTCACAGTCTGGCAAATAAAACATGTTCACAAAAAAAATCGCATACATACATGAAAGCATGTCTACATTACATTCAAACTATCGGTTCGTTGATATAAAATCATCAACCAAAATAATATAGCGTCCCGGATTCGAATCCCAGTAAAAGCAATATTTTGTTAATGACATTTTAAATAAGTAAGAAAAGTCTGCGAGCAATGTTAATTAAATATTGATACTTTGGGAATGAACGAATAAAACAGTTTTAACCATATTAAGTAATGGGTTGAAAATAAAGATAAATTTTTCGCAGACGACACCAGCTCCAACTATAGACCGGACATGGGCATGCTTGGAAATTGCTGTAATGCGCTATACAAACGTACATGTAGTGTGGAAGTTTAACTATAAGAGATTGTGGCGTATGTGACTGATACGGTGATCAAACTTAATAAAGAAAATATATATATGGCTGAGAACATGTTCGCCTGGGTATTTGGTGCAAATGCAATAGAAAATGGATTCCGAATTTGGTGTGTGTGTGTGTGGGAGAAGGGGGAGGATTCGTGTCAATATACGCACTGAAGTTTGACTTCTTATGCAAAAGTTGTGTTCGGTTGTTGTGACTCCTTGACTGTTTTTTACCTTGGTCTGAAATACCATTCCCGTGGATGTGTCATTCTTTTATTTGGTATAATTTGATATTTTCTATTAGGCCAATACTTTCAATAGAAAAAAGCATGAGTGTATGTTCAATTTATATATAGCTAAAAACAAGTGCAATACATTTTATTCTATTTCTGCATTGAGTTTCATAAAGCGAAAAAAATGCTAGTTTCCGCTAACATATAAAACAATTGGTAGGTACGTCGGCAAAATTATTTGTTTACTATACAAGAGTTATTTCCTTCTTTAATAATGATATTTAATGGCGGAATCCTTCCAAATCTCTATTAGACATTCTTTCTTCATAGGTATGCGTAAATTTATTTAGGCGCAAATGATCAAATGTACAAAAATGATCGAAAACACAACCTTAAATACAACAAGAAAACTTGAGTCCGTGAAAAAATAAGCTTGGTCGGATTAGTAGAAACAAACAAGGACGTTTGGCGTATGTGACTGATACGGTGATCAAACGTAATAAAAAAAATGTATATATGGATGAGAACATGTTCGCCTGGGTATTTTGTGCAATGGCAATAGACAGTGGAATCCGAATTTGGTTGGTGGGGGGATTCGTGTCATTATAAGCATTGAAGTTTGACGTCCTATGCACCGTGTTGTTGTGGAACATTGACTGTTTTAAACCTTGGTCTGATATACCATTCCTGTAGATGTTGATTTCTTTTATTTTGTATTATTTGGTATTTTCTATTAGGCCAACACGTTCAATAGCAAAACACATGAATATATGTGGCATTGATATATAATTAAAACAATTACACTGCATTGTATTATATTTCTGCATTGAGTTTCACAAGGGTAATAAAAGGTTGTTTGTAGCCCCTAACATCTAAATAATAGGAAGGTAAGTCGGCAATACAATTTTTATCATACACGAGTTGTTTCCCGCTGTACTAATGATATGTAAGGACAGAAGACTTCCAAATCTCTATTCAACATTTTTAATTCATAGTTACACAGAAATACATTAAGCCGCAAATGAACGAATGTTCAAGAATTAAAAACACAACATGGAATACAAACAAAAAGAGAAAAGTGTAAGCACGGTATAAAAAATATGGTCGGTAGAATTAGTGGAAACAAATATAATTTTGTCCTTACTGCAAATAAGCTCGTATAAAATATTAAAAGTCATAAAAACAGAGCCTGGTACAACTTGGAAAGCTGTTACTTATGATAGAAAGTGGTTTAAAAAGAATCACTACACGTATACATTATAGAGTTTCTATCACAAACACGATGTAACAGTTTGTGGTGTTGTTGTTTTATTGTTGCGTTTATATTTTTGTGCACCGTAGCGTTGTTGTCGTTGTTTTGTGTGTTTTTATGTTGCTTCAATAGTTTCTTGTTTGAGGGGATGGCGTGAATGAAGGGTCGACGTCTGTTTATTTGCTCAAAAAGATCTAGGAAAATCAATTTGCACATTCTTCCGTTTAACAGCAGTTCGCATTCCCTTAGCATCTTTCGTAAACAAACTTTATACAAACGCCATCGTAATGATACCACATAAGAATCGAGGCCTGGCATTTTCCCGGAACTACCTCAAAAGCATATGCGCAGCGCGCGTAGGCACGACGCAAGTGGGGGCCCCTGCGCACCGCCACCATCCTCATCATCCGCCCCAGTGCAACATCTCAGAAGACATCGAGATAGAATTGAAGAAATATGTCGAGTTTGTGCAGGGTTGACAACTGCGCACATGACGTAGAAATAATTAGGATTCGGAGATCGCAGTAACAAATTGAAAAACCTAATGAGGTCGCAAAAGTCAACAACATTACGTCAACAAATTGCGCATGTTTGATTTATTCCGATGTGATAAAGAACTGGATCTGGATCTTGATAGGTACGTTGCAGGTCCTTTTAGCATCGGCGCAACGGTAGAAAGGGTGGTAAGTCCCATTGTAGGACAGTTGACCTGAAGCTGTCAACTGTGTCTGCGCGAACAACACTTTCTTCCAGATTGTTCCACTCTATTGGTGTCTTAGGTTATGAATCGCGCCGATTGTTTTTGGATCTTTTCAATTTTATCTACGTCTTTTTGAAGGGGTGGACCCATACCAAAATGTAAGCAAGCCTCTTCGTTCGTTTTATTCTCAGCCTCACCTGATATATTTCACAACGATGGGACAGTTATTCATTCTATATGATGCTTCCTCAACAACACATTTAGAAAATTCATATACGCATCCGGAAAATTTCTATACAGCATTGGAAAACCGTTCATTTAAACTACAACTAAATAAACAAAAATCTCACATCATAATCATATAAAATCCGTTTTAAGATCTACGACATGAAATATACATTCCAAAATTGCGATTTTCAATGTTGAACTTATTTTTACATACACCAGCCCATCGTTTTACCTGTAAGAGACTTAATCACACAATTTGTTTTGTTGATATATGGTTTTACAGGTTTAAAGTGAACATAGTTATACATCTTGCACCAGTATTCATAAAGTTCCAAAGGGAAATCTTATTTTAAGCTATTCTTTGGATGTTCTTGTAAACTAAATTCATTTAGCGAAATCCGTGTGCGTATGTAGCTAAATCATTGAGGAAAGATAGCGGCTATTTCGCACCTATACCCGGTTATGTGTTTTTTTTATCATAATGTAGATTGAAAATGGTCAGAAGAGTTCCTTTAAGCGATGTAACTTTTAAATATTAAACCGGCCATAGAGGTATGCATCGCTGTTTGCAGACGCACGCTTGCACGGTAACAATGTTGTCAAGCAGTGTCATAAAGTAAGAGCTCAGCCTGTTACCCTGCTATAAATTAGACACTGATACTGATCTTGCTGACGTTAACGTAAGCCTGCTATTGACGTAAACATGTAACGTTACCGCTTGAAAGCGATACTTGCGATTCGCTGTGTAAGCGACCAGGATAAGCCTTTTCGGTAGACAACGTGCCCTGATAGCTTCAGCTGCATCCTTTTCACCATCCGGCGACAAATACGCGAGCTTGTATTTCATGAATGCCTCTGGCTTTTGTTAAAAAACAAGCCTTCGCGACACACTTGTCAAATCTTCATGGAAACATCTATGGCTGCCAATTTGAATTGATTTTCTGAAATCCAATGTCGAAAAATGAGGGAATGTATCATTTGAAGCCTTGATCTACGTTAAAATCGTATTGAAATGAAATTTAACTTGTTCACTTTTTGTATACGACTGCTTGCAGAAGCTTGGGCCAGACACTATACATGTTATTAAAATTCCTTGGGGCTAAACAAGCCCTATTTATTTTCATTTTTGTTTGCGGTAAGACTTTACCAAAATTTGAATTTTTAGATTTAAAATTATATTTTATTTAATTTGAACAGTGCTTCAACATGTTCCTATGGCATAGTTATACATTACTTGTCCCATAAATTTGTAAGTACTTTATTGTTTTTAATATGCAAATTAGCTTGTGTTGTATTGAGCTTACATATTTTCGAATAAATTTTCTTTTTCTTTGGTTATTTTGCAGGTTTTGTGTTTATACAAACCGGATAAAATAAAAGGAGTTGATAAATTTATTTTTATAATTTATTTTATTTATAAATGATAAAATATATAATTGTATGTTAGAATTGAATTTCAATGAGGCCAAACTGAAAATAGCATTTGTTTCCACTAATATCGCAAAAAAGAGGGTGCGTAGCTCGGATGAAATTTCTTAATAAGAATATGCAATGTTGAAGTATTTACAATCTATATTTAACAGTCCTAATGTACATGTAGTTATTCTTTGGTAAAAATATATGGCAGATCAATCACACAAAAATGTCAAAAATGTCAATTTAATGATACAACACTACTACCACATTGTGCCGCATCTTATAAATATCAATTGCGAACAAAACAAAAATATAGACATTTTCTTATTTTGTTTGCAACAAAATTTAATAAGAGGTCACGCATACGCCTTAGTGTTTACAACATGTTGTTGCGTTCGGAGCAAAAGTAAATATAACTTCAATGGTAGTGTGTAACCTTCAATATCGACAGACGACGTTTCCGTGTTTAACAAAATTTATTCATATAACATATGAACAATAACTATAGAACTATTAAGTTCAGTCAAAATGTCATTCAACACACGCATAAGAATATCAGTGCACAGTATATATGCTATTCATTTAATTCGTTTGAAAATATCGTTAACCAATTACATTGCGTAGATATCAATTTAGTATTAAAACACTGCGAGTCCAACATAGACTTCAATGACAATGTGACGATAAAATGCATAACAATTGCCTTATTCTTTATTTAAGCTTTTTCATTACAGGTAGTTGTTTAAAATATTCAAAATAATCTTATGACAAATGTTATAATGTATTATTTACTTCAACAAAGTGAAGGAGTAGCCTTAAGGATGGCGCGTTGCAAACTGAAGCTGACTGAAGAATCAGTCCTTTATATACAAAGAGCTCTAGGTCGACCCAAAACATGGTCGAACGACCAAAAACAATGGTCGATCAAACGCTAACGACTTACCGAAATGTAAATGTCGACCCAAATGATGGTCGACCAGACGCGCACGACCAGAATTATTGGTCGATGACGTAAAATGTGAAACAAGTTTTCTACAGTTCCTAGGCAACGCCGGAAGCAATATGGCGGATGAAACATTTTCCGATTTAAACAACAAAGTATTTAAATTTAAAAATGAGCTGTTAAACGACATTTATGACAAATTCTAACAGCAAAAATATGGAATATACTGCCTAGAACATGATCTATCTAGTAAGTTCCATGAAATTAACGTAACTTTACTTTTAAACTGAAGTCTGACATTTCTCAAATAAACAATGTTACCGTGGACACAGGGAAAATTCTCGATTTTTTTACTATATACTATATATACTAACAAGGGATACAACTAGCCATAAATTCAGTCGACACGGGTTTGCAACAATTATTTTTCTGAATTTCACCCGTGTAAAAGCATAAAGACATAAGATTGCGTGCGATTTCCGATGGTATTTGAAAAAACATTTAAATATTTCGCAGGCGTATTACTTTATCTTACGATTAACAA
The DNA here is from genome assembly GCA_007657795.1 of Dreissena rostriformis. NCBI lineage: Eukaryota > Metazoa > Mollusca > Bivalvia > Myida > Dreissenidae > Dreissena > Dreissena rostriformis. Next base: position 10,708 of record VMBQ01006453.1, on the reverse strand, counting down.
TGATTTCGTCTGGTTTTAAAACATATTGTTTTCTCGTTTATTTTGCACAGCTACAATCGCCATTGTTGTAAAAAACGCCACCGAATGATATTGCTTCCCGGTTTTACGTATGAAAACTACGTACAAGCCGGGTATATGAGATCATTGTAAACAACCACAACAACTATGGCCGACTTTTGAAAAGTTAACTGAAGTTGATGGTAAATTATTAAAAATATATTGTTTAAAAAATAAGTCATAAATAACACGCTCACTATCTGTTCACAAGGTTGCTACTTTGTAAGTGCATATGGTATAAATGATACAAAATAGCCGCCTATCGATGTTTTATAGGGGTATTACGTGTGTACCTTGTGTTGCAAACCCGTGTCGATTTTGATAGCTTTTGCCTTTTTCGCAAAATGTAAGTCTTTTTATGAAAAAACATCAAATATAACGTTACAGTTCGTATTTTCGGTGATTGAGCTAGTTTTAACAAAGAAAATAAATCGTTTTTGTTATTTTAATTGCTTTTATTGGAATGTTGAAAAAACTAGTTGTATCCCTTGTTAGTATATATAGTATATATTAAAAAAAATCGAGACTTTTCCCTGTGACCGTGGACATAAAACGGAGCGTAACTTGCACTCGAATATGAAAGAAAACATGGAATAAGGACTAAGATAGCCTGATTTTGGATATAACTGGAGCTTTGTTATGGATCTTTCAAAAATCGTACTGTTATAAATTACTTGAAGGGCTTTAAACAATGCCTTCTTGTGAGTTGTATCAGTAACAATCTACAAAGCATGAAAGGAAGGTAAGTTTTTAAAAAAAATCACTACCCATAGTAGTGGATTGCATCAATATTGTGCGATTTGAGTTTGTGTTCAGTAATATTTGATAGTAAATATTTAATGAAGTGAATATGAATTGATAAAATTTATAGTATTAAAAAGGTTATAATAGCAATTAAGGAGATCCGCTTTTCTGCGTCAATTATGTTTTGTTAAATTAGCTCAATGAGATTAAATTCCGTCTTTTGTACGCAACACGTAATCATTACCAGGTATTGTGTCTCGACCAAAGTGAAAACATGACAGAGTCTTGTTAACAAATGACCAGAATTAGAATGGATGGCATTTTCAAAAGCAATTAAAACAGTTGACCGGTACTATCGTTTTGCTCACTGTAATTATGTCATACATTAGCCTAGAGTTCTCTTCTATTGACATTCCTTTGCGAACAATTTTAATAATCTTTTGTAAGTTGGAATGAAACCCGAACTTTAAGCAACAACTTATGTTGTCAGACAATATGCGAGAAATTTCATTGTCGAAAGACATAATCACATGCACGGTTTCACCAATGATAAACAGATAAATAAGCACATCATATTTTATTAATCTTCAAATTCGGAAAAAAATACATTGTTACACGCACGTCTAAAATTCAATCCCCGTCCGCCGTCTATATCGATATAGAAATAACAACGTGATACTCGAAATTATATGAGCCTCGCTCTGTGAAAAGTGGGTTTAATGCATGTGCGTAAAATGACGTCCTAGATTAGCCTGTGAAGACCGCACAGGCTAATCAGGGACGACACTTTCCGTTGTATTGTATTTTTCGTTAAAAGGAAGAATCTTCTTGACGAAAATCTATTTTAGGCGGAAATCGTCGTCCCTGATTAGCCTGTACGGACTGCACAGGCTAATCTGGGACGACACTTTACACACATGTATTCAACCCCCTTTTCACATAATGCGGCTCATATCTACTCTGCTCCCGCGCATCTCGCGAAGCAATTTAGAAATTGACTGCTCTCACGGCGATGACTATGATGATCCAGACCAGGCCAATAACCACAGTGGTGATCAGGAGGTTCCGGGCATTCAGCGAGTGTCGGTTGGCTTGCTCCATGTTACCTTTAGCAAGCATGTTTCTTGACTGGAATAATAGGAAGTCAATGACTTGTACGCAATCAAGTACAATCAAGCATGCAATGCAATTCATACTGCTGTTTATATGGGATTGACCTCGGGAAATATTCTAGAGAAAGAAATACTTTTTTTTATATAAATATCTCAATATTGTACCAACTAGTTTGCTGTAGAATGCGTAATCATGGAATTTTAATTATGTAATTGACCTGAATTATTCATTCGATTTACGTAACAAAAATAGTAATGGATAATTTTGAATTATTACGGGATTGAACGTATTGTAAAAGGGGAAAACGCTATCTTGTGTATTGTTACCTTTTAAGTAATTCAATTAACGTAATGTTAAAACATCAGCAGCAACACCTACGGAATACCGTTAAGGCCATCGTGGTGCGATAGTACGAATGCGAAAACTCGATAGTACGATGGCGACAATGCGATAGTACAATGGCGACAATGCGACAACGCGAAAGAACGATGGCGACAATGCGATAGTCATCGTACTGTCGTCATCGTATCCTCGCATTGTCGCCATCGTACTATCGCACTGTCGCCATCGTACTATCGCATTGTCGCCATCGTACTATCGCACTGTCGCCATCGTACTATCGCATTGTCGCCATCGTACTGTCGCATTGTCGTCATCGTTCTATCGCACTATCGAATTGTCGCCCTCTGGATTTTAATGTGTAACCACGATGGCCTTAACGGTTTTCCGTTAACACCAGTAGTACAAGTGACCGCGGTTGTTATTACAGAATTGGTTGGTACAGGTAAATTGTAAACGATATATTTTGTTTGTTTGCGACAAGCAGTGTATCATGTTTTAAGACGGTTGCCTTTTTTTCAAACACCGAAATTCATTACGTGCACAATACCTGCAGGGCGAAATAAATGGCGGCGATTCCAGTTGGCCAGAAGCAGCAAAAACACGCCATAATTGAGGGCACCAAATAGTCCAGTGGAACTGGCCCTACCGGCACGATTGTCGCTGTTGTCTGGGGTTGGGATAAAACCTAGATGAGAATATAATCGGAAACTAGTAACATGTAACAAGTGGTCAATACAAACAGAGCAATTTCATCACCAACAATTAAGAGTATTGGAAACTGCACTTTAATGAGGATAGGAAACTAAACATTTGTGAGCTTTTGATTCATTCTTAGTATGTGAATCTTTTCGAAATATGAGCATTTGAAACCACACAAGTATGAACATTTCCAAATATGAAACGAAAGTTCAACAATTTGGTGTTACACACATATTGTGGTTGAGGGAAAACAATTAAATTGAATTTAAAAACAAAATGCATATGTAGTATTTATCCAACCTTCATTCTGTTCTGCTGTTTTACTTTCCGAACTTACTTAATGTGATACCGATACGTGGGTTTGCTCGTCAGAACGGTCATTATTTACAAAACAATACAAAAAGCTTTTCGTCGGATATTGTAATTTTTAAAAGCAATGTGCTACCACAAAAAACGCCGATCAACATGTACATACATGTATTTAAAATAAATCATGTAAATAACATAAAAAGCCATTTTATGTAAAATATTCCTCGCAACTTTAAGCTGAATCCCTGAAAAACTCCGTTTAAGGAAAATA
>VMBQ01006452.1:15063-47266 GCA_007657795.1 Dreissena rostriformis | reverse complement strand
GGGACGTATTATGTGAAACCCCTTGGCGGGCGGGCGGCGGGCGGAAGGCATCACTTTGTCCGGACTCTAATTCAAATTGTATTCATCCGATCTTCACCAAACTTGGTCAGCAGTTGCATCTAGTTGATATCTAGGCCAAGTTCGAATATGGGTCATGCCGGGTCAAAAACTAGGTCATAGGGTCAATAAGTGCATTTTCAAAGGGGCCACTTTGTCCGGACTCTATTTCAAATTGTATTCATCCGATCTTCACCAAACTTGGTCAGCAGTTGCATCTAGTTGATATATAGGCCAAGTTCGAATATGGGTCATGCCGGGTCAAAAACTAGGTCATAGGGTCAATTAGTGCATTTTCAACGGCGCCACTTTGTCCGGACTCTAATTCAAATAGTTTTCATCCGATCTTCACCAAACTTGCTCAGAAGTTGAGTCTAGACAATATCTAGGCCAAGTTGGAATATGGGTCATGCCGGGTCAAAAACTAGGTCATGGGGTCACTTAGTGCATTTCAAGGATTTCATGGTGTCCGCTCTCTAAATGAAGTAGTTTTCACCCGATCTTCACCAAATTTGGTCAAAAGTTGTGTCTATATGATATGTAGGTCAGGTTTAAATATGGGTCATGCCGGGTCAAAAACTAGGTCACAAGGTCACTTAGTGCATTTCAAGCATTTAGCATGGTGTCCGCTCTGTAATTGAAGTAGTTTTCATCTGATCTTCACCAAATTTGGTCAGAAGTGGTGTCTACATGATATCTAGGTCAAGTTCAAATATGGGTCATGCCGAGTCAAAAACTAGGTCACAAGGTCACTTAGTGCATTTCAAGCATTTTGCATGGTGTCCGCCTTCTAATTGAAGTAGTCTTCATCCGATCTTCACCAAATTTGGTCAGAAGTTGTGTCTAGATGATATCGAGACTAGGTCAAGTTCAAATATGGGTCATGCCGGGTCAAAAAATAGGTCACAGGGTCACTTAGTGCATTTAAAACAATCACCATTGTGTCTTTTACCCTAGTGCATTAGTTGTGATATCATGCTACACTTGTTTCGCCGGTTTTCGTTCGTGCTTTCCACGATTTATTTTTCAAACGGGCGTATCTTGGGACAGTTTGGCACTCTTGTTTCTTCTCTTATACATTAAAAGAAGACAATTTCCTTAAGGAAAACATGAATTATTCACTAGAAATCCTCATTTATGTTATAATATATATAAATTGCTAAGTTGAACAACTTTGTGATCTGGCAATTCAATGCAATACACTAATTCTAGTTTATTTTTAACATAATTAGTACTTTTGTACACTATAATTCCAAATTTTACAATAAAATTGCATTGTTTCCAATTGGAAACAACAAAAATACCATGATCACAAATTTAAAAGTCTCCTTCAACCCCATTGCAGCACATGCCGAACAATGGGCCTAGATATGATAGTGCTACACACAAAAGTGTGTGTTTCCACCATCAAAAACTTACAAAATTGGGCTATTCTCTCTTTCTTTTTAACATAAAATGTGCAAAGAAATATAAAATATATAACAAAACAGTCATTGTCTTATTATTTATTAATATACTACATCATATTGTGTATTTTTTATATACACATGCAATTTACTGTTTTTTTCCCCACTTTTCATCAATTATTTTTCATAAAATTATCTGCATTTAAATAAAAGTGCAACGTGACCCAATTCCCACGGTACATTGTTTACATCCAAAGCTTGATTCCCAAAATGAATTGACCTTTCAATTCAGTTAAGATTATATGAACCAATCATGTCAATCCTAACAAAACTGCTCTAGCCTATCAGCGACAAGCTTTCATCCAATGCTAAGAAAGTCATTTTTAATGAATTATTTATAAAAAGCACCCATAGCCCTAAATAGCAGAGATTGTTATGGTAAGCAGTGTGCACGGGAAATGGTTTTTAAATGAAGCTCAGAGGGTAAATAACCTAATTATTTAGTTAGTTCTCACTTCTGGGGAAATGGCAAAAAAGTTTTCAAAGGGGAATGTTTTGTGAAAATACAAAATATATAGAATATCCTGTTTATTTATTAAATTATTAAATTAATACCCTTATTGAATATAACTACCGGTATAACATGTTTAAAAAGCATTTGAATGATTGCTTTACTAAAATAATATAAATATTTTCTTCAACAATAAGTATAACATATTGTGCATGTCTTTTTCACCTTTCATGGGTGGATTTTTGTTGTTGTTGGAAAGAATGATAGCTTTTTGCTAGTGGGAATTTGGTCCACAAAATTCACAAATATGCCATGGAATATGATTGATTGTAGCAATATGTTAGTTATTTTGTTGTTTACTTCAGAGTCTGTCTAATGTTCAAGTCAGCTCGGCCTCCAGAATCCATAATCTGGTGGAACGAAATCGCCTTTTTGGCCGAAGCTCAAATCAGAATCAGAAAAGACCAAAAACAAACCGATTGTCCGGATGGACAGCACAGTTCTTTTGTTTAAGCAGTACAGATTCTGCATTTGTGCCATCTCCATCTGAAAAGGAAATTCTGAAAAAAGCAGGTTTGGGCTTAAAAAAAATAAAGTTAGAAAACAGTGATAATGAGTCTGAAGTCATGATTAAAATAAAGTCGGACACAGGCTTCCCAAAACTTAACAATGCTGGTGGGGTGGAGTTGCTGAGGACAAGTCAAAATCACAGAACATTAAAAGTGATAAGTTGCAGATGGAGTGCAGATCAACTGAAATGTACTGTAGGGCCACAGGCAAAAATTTATGTAAGACCACTACAACAATCATTGTCAACTGAATCACTCGAAGAAGAAACATCAAGTGAAGAACTATGCATGATTGAGTGTTCAAAATGCAAGAGTAGATATCCAATGAGAACAATGAGAGACCATTTATTGAAATGCTCAGTTTCAGAGGGGCTACCTTTTTTGATATTGCGAGTGACAGCGATGGAGATTCATTACCATCAATTGAGATGGAGAGTAACAGTTCACCTGTGACTAAACTACAAACTGTCCTGCAGACAGAACCACTGCCACCCATGACAGAAGAACAACTGATCGACACAAAAGAATTGAGTATTGATCAGGTCATAGAAACAACTGTCCAATATTGTAATCACTTTTCAGTTCCAAACGCCGTTGAGATTTTAAAGAAGCTCCAACAGAATATGGTCACTGGGAGGGCATTGGAAGTTGAAAATGTAGAGACATGTGCAGAAGGAGCAACTAATTTTGTGATGATAGACAGAGAAAATGTCCTAGAAACAGCATTCGAGGAATTGGCCAGCAAAAGTATTGCAGAGCTCAGACAAACTCTGGAATTACAGTTTTATGGCGAGGTTAGTCCATACTTCTGTTTTTGAAACTGTATAGATGAAGCAATTATTACGTAAATATCCATTTCTGAACGAAGCATCACTGAATTTTCTATTCAATTGTTCATTGTTCTGTATTTAATACTTAATTTGACTGCTAGGCTAAAAAAAAATGTTAATTTTGTCCCAATCCTAAGGGCTCTAGCTGACCACTTTCCCACTATGAAAAAAAATTGATGATTTGAAGTTCAAACTACATGCTCAGTTGAGCTTTTGTGGTAGAACTTTTAGGTTGTTTACACTCTAGCTTCCACAGTTTTTATCCCATCTTTATGAAACTTGGTAAGAATGCTTTACTTATCGTGACAATTTTCAATATCTAGGCTGGATTCAAATAAAGTCAGAAAACAGTGTCATTATTATCCGAAGGCGGATGGATATTGTTTTTAGCTCACCTGAGCACAGTCACTTCTTAGGGCATCTTTTGTTGGTTTGGCACAAATTAAGTGAAATATAAACATTAGTCTGAAAATATAATTTGATTATTTCATAATTTTAATCATATACATGTATATGATTTAAATTATTATTTATATAGTAATCAAATAACACTTCCTTTATAAATGGTTGATGCATCATTTAACTTTGCAGGAATGTTTTATTGATTAAGTAAGATAATAAATATTATAATTATCAAGTATGGTTGCCATATGTTTTTTTCCCATTATTGCGTATAAGAGCCTGGATCTTTTATATGTAACTGGACAGGAAAAACGTAAACAATACAAATTAAAATTATATTTCAGACTGCACTTGATTATGGTGGGCCCCGTAAAGAATTTTTTAGAATTGCTCTGCAAGCGNTTTCCCCCCCCCCCCCATCAATGATAACAAACAAATGTAAATTACCCTTGGAAGATAAATATAGTACATTTAGTTGAACTCAAATTTAGTCTGTTTGAACTCTTGGCAGAGAGCTGAGAAAAAAATACCTAACATTGCCTGTATAAGCTGTCAAAACAGTAATAAATGGGGAAACAAGTGATAAAGTCAGTGTATAAATGTAATTTGTTGTATGTTTTATTGTCAGCTTTCAGTTTGTACACCTTCTTAACATCATTAGAAACGGTGTAGAGACACACGTCAAGCCTGATTCATTATTTGAAATAATTGCGTAATGTGTTCAAAGTTTGTTAATGTCAACATAAAGACTATAATCCATTCATTTTATGTACATTTCTAGCCATTTTATTAGTTAAAACGATGTCACATGACTGCCCAATGTTTTACCTTGTCAATCATCACTGGCAGTCTATGTTTTCTATGTGTTTTTTTTTTAGCTCTCTCCATCTTACAAAATGGCAAGATTCCAACTTTCCTCACCCCATATCAGCTGGAAGAGTTGTGGAATGGTTCCATTACTAGTTCATGTATAGCTCATCTCAAAAGAGGTCTGAACACTCTTGGTTTGTATGAGGTAAATATGGTCATTTTCAGTTTTCTGTTCAGCTAAGTGCTCAGGGTTAGCTATTGTGACTAGTATTTGTCCGTCGTCGTGCATCATGTGTCAACAATATAACTAAAACAACATCTCCTATATTGCTGGGCCAATCTTGATGAAACTTGGCAGGAATGTTCCTGGCATGAAGCTCTTTCAAAAACCTCTGGGGATGCAAAGTTTCGAATTATGCGAGTCCCAAAAATGCATTGAAATTTCTAAAAAATAATATAGTTAAATATTTAGACACGTTTTTTTTAATTTGGGGACTCATAGATTTGCCAGTTATCGAGTCCCAGGATTCAGATGAGAAAATTTGTAAAAATATCACTGCACATGTCTCGATTATAAGTGTTTTACCCAGGAGGACATCGAGGTTAGCAACGTAAATTCAAAAAGGACTAACTAGTGTTAGTGTCAGTTTGGGGAAAATATTTACACCTATAAACATGCCGGTACATACTTTAGTGTTATTGATGTGTTTTACTAAGATCAATTAATATGTAATTATTATACCCCCATTACCATTGGTAATTGGGGCTATATTGGAGTCACTGTGTCGGTCTGTCGGTCGGTCTGTCCCAAAATTTCATCCGATCCTCACCAAACTTGGTCAGAAGTTGTATATAGATGATGTCTAGGTCAAGTTTGAATATGGGTAATGCCGGGTCAAAAACTAGGTCACGGGGTCACTGTGCGTTTTAAACCGAAAGTTTGTCCGGACCATAACTATGTCATTTATCGTTAGATTGTAAAATGACTTGGTACATTTGTTCACAATCATTGGACGGTGTGTCATGCGAAAGAATTACGTCAATGTATTCAAGGTCAAGGTCACACCTTGAGTTCAAAGGTCAAAAATGGCCATAAATGATCTTGTCCGGGCATGTCCGTCGGTCCGGCCATTTTTGTCGGAGACTGGTCAAAGTTTGCCCAATCGCCGGGGGCAAATGTGTTTTCCTGCTGTGTTTATAGTGATAAGTTAAAAAATGTTTTTCTCTGAAACCGCAAAGCCTAAATCAAACTTTAAATTCTTATACATGATTTACCTAATTCAGCACATTTGATTCAACAAAAACAGAGATATCATAATACTAGCACGAGCCCAGTAGCCATGGCCCCTCAAATTTGTGCTGGACTCGTAGATTTTCCGGGAAAACTCCTATACCCTCTATAAAAAATATATAAGGAACAAAGTTGGGCTAGGAAGTTCAAAGTTTTAGTTACCGATAATAGCACTGTAAAACCTACTCATAAGTAAAGAAATCAAAATAAACCGTTCTTTTAATTGTGAATTTTGACTAAGTTAAACAAATTGATAAAAAGTATACTTTTCTTCTTTGTGAATGTTGCCCATATTATGGTTAAAATTTTGCTCTGACTTATTGCTTATATCATATTAAATCCCAAATATCACATTAAGTGCCAATTTAATTATCAGTGGTCAACGGAAGACAGTGGAGGTATTCCATAATTAAAAAAAAAATATGTTGCTTGCTTTAGTTAATCGTAGCAATCTATTGCAGATAATGACAAGACTACCTGCATTGAAGATGTTATTAGAAGCGAAGCCAGAGACACTCACTGTTAAAAAACTAACTAATCTTTTGAAGCCAACATTCAGTGAGCCTGGAAGCAATAAAGAAGTGACGGAAAAGGCCGTTTATGGAAAGTTTATTAAGTACATGAGAGAAGTAGCAAGTAAGTAAATAATGCTGGCCTATTCAAAAGTCACTTTGAAAATGATTTCAAAAGTTATTGATTTAATGCCAAGTAAATCGTGGTCATTTTTTTCAGGAGACCGGTAAAACAGATAATTAATAATTATGAAGTTTTGGGACAAAATGTATTAAATGTGACATATTGTATAGCCACTGACTTTAGTTGCTTTTTTATTCCCCACTAAAGCCGGATTGATATGTATTGATACTTTGACTGATTGATTGATTTAATGAGTGAAAACATAGTCAAGGTCACCGAGGCTAAAAATAGATTTTTTCCGTCACACTTTTGTTACAGTTTCTTATAGCGCCTTCAATATTTTACCGATCTCTTACATATTTGGCATGTAGGTACCTTGCATGGACCTCTACCTTTTAATGAGGTCACTGGGGTCAAGGTCAAGGTCACTGAGGCTAATAATAGATTTTCTTAAGGTCATTTTTTTCCCCACACAATTAACCCATATATCGACAAAGCATAATTGATGAGAATCCATCAGTTTCAGTGATATTCTTGTTTTTATGCCCCCGGTAGGGTGGCATATAGCAGTTGAACTGTCAGTCTGTCTGTCTGTGCGTCCGTCCGAAAACTTTAACATTGGCAATAACTTTTGCAATATTGAATATAGCAACTTGATATTTGGCACGCATGTGTATGTCATGGAGCTGTACATTTTGAGTGCTGAAAGGTCAATGTCATCCTTCAAGTTCAAAGGTCAAAAAACAAAATCCAAGGGAAGTAACACGCTTTAAAGGGAGATAATTTATATTTATCATTTGGCAGGTACAGATCATTTTCATAAGGGAAGTAGTCATTTTTAAAGGCATATATACAAAAAAAAAATCAAAGCGGCGCAGTAGGGGGCATTGTGTTTTTGACGAACACATCTCTTGTTTAAAATGTTTTGTCTTTATCTTTTAGGTGGCAGACGTGATGGGATTAATTTACAGTCAATACTGCAGTTTGTGACCGGAGCAGATGAGGAACCCACGTTAGGCTTCAAATTGTCACCATCAATTCAGTTTGTTGAAAGGACATCATCCTTCCTCCCAACAGCAAACACCTGTATAAATTGCCTCAATTTGCCAAGAGCATCTGTGGGGGAATCTCTTCCTGTAGATAAGGACATATTTGAAAAATATGATTATGCTTTTTCAAATACATTTTATGGTCTTACATAAATGGGATCAGGGCATAAATATTTGCTTCCAGAAGTGCCCAGTCTTTAAATTATGCTGTGTTCATGTTTAGGATAACATTTTCAGTTTAACTTTTAAATGTATTGAACAGTTTTTGAAGGCTTTAATAGCAATAGCATATTTGTATGACACCAGGGCCCATATTTATACAAATTCTTAAGTATTTTTTATGCCCTGCCATTCGAAGTTTTTGACACAACGGGGATTATTTGAATAAACTTTGTAGATGACCAACATACCAAATTACATACCAAATATTAAACCCTGACCCTTTCGGGTTCATAAAAGAAGTCTCTTCCTGGGTAATGAAGGGACATGGTCATAACAACTAAGAAAAGATAATTCAGAAATATTTTGGATATTTATTAACTTAATATATTAAATATGAAAAATAAAGTAATGAAAGTTTTTCGATATTTTTTCTGAGAAACAAAATGCATCAATCTCTTACGAAAGCATGCAATGTACGTGTTCATGTAGTTTATATATTTATGTGGTGTACAGATTCACGTATGACTTTGTTTAGTGTACTGATACATGTATGTGTTCATGTAGTTTATATATTCATGTGATGAACAGATTCACGTATGACTTCGTTTAGTGTACTGATACTGTACGTGTTCATGTAGTGTATATATTCATGTACAGATTCACGTATGACTTTGTTTAGTGTACTGATACATGTACGTGTGCATGTAGTGTATATATTCATGTGGTGAACAGATTAACGTATGACTTTGTTTAGTTTACCGATACATGTACGTGTGCATGTAGTGTATATATTCATGTGGTATAGAGATTCACGTACGACTTCGTTTAGTTTATTCATACATGTACGTGTTTATTTAGTGTATATATTCATGTGGTGTACAGATTCAAGTTTGACTTTGTTTAGTGTACTGATGATACACCCAAGGGGTGTCAGTAACACTTACCTTTTCTCATGGACTGTGAAGTTGTTCATACTGGTGACATTATGTGACTTTATAAACCAATTGACAAAGTGTACACAACTGTGTCTATATAATCTAAACATCACCAGAACTTTCGTCTAGAAGTTAGCCATCCATTTGAATACTTTGTATTTTTCATTGTTTTTCTAAATAAGGCGCCATTTTGTCTCATTGTTATGACATTTGGTAAATGACGTCATGTGTCGTTCTAATTTCATGGTCATTATTTTTGGTCAGTCACGTGACTGACCAATTTTGGTCACTGGTGCCCAGAATTCTGGTCATTAATGACCAGAATATTGGTCACTGCCCAGAATCTTGGTCACTGACCAGGATTTTGGTCACTGACCAAGATTTGTCTTGAGTAAGGAAGAATAAGTCGAGATAGTGGACAGTTGAGCTAAAGTCAAGATCTAGAATAGACGTGATTATTGTCATTCAATTTTTCGAAGTAAATACCTTTAAGTCATAATCACATAAGTTATATAGTAGTAATCCATTGATATGAAGATTGTTTACATTAAGTAACACTGTTTTTGGAAGCGTTTTTATCACTTTTATTGTAATATTTACATAAATTCTGAATGAACGCAGAACTGACTGATTGTGCGTCACATGTGTAAATCCTTGTAAACACTACCCTAGTATATTTACCGGGAAGCTGGCGGTTAGAAATAACTTACTTTGTGTTGCTCTCTAAACGGGTTGTTTATTGCGATTATTGTCTTCGCACGAAGTTTATTGCGATTATTGTCTTCGCACGAATAAATTATTGTTTGAACATTTATTTCGACTTGTGTCGTATTTAAAATGGATGGAACAAGCGTAACACTTTATTAACAGCTATTTGAAAGCTATAAGTAATTAAGTATTTAAAACCGTATACCTCAAAGGAGAGGTACGTAACAATATTTGGTACCAAAATTAGGTTACATATAAAAATATAGACGCTGTTCACAAACAAAGGCAAATGATATGAAATAAAATGTTTTTATTTGTAAGACATGATAAAAACATTTCTGACAAAAAAGTCTGAATGCATACACTCCATCTTAACAGGGAAGTTATCTGTGTACTATCTACAAATTATAGTGTTTTCTGGTAAATGTTTTACTATTGTATTTGATACAGAAATGTTTAACAGAGAAAATAGTTTCCCCCTTTAATCAACAAAATTTATTTGAATTAGACAAAAAATCTAGTGATAGTCGTCCTACTGGCTGAAAAGGAAATTGTCACAACCAAATTTTAGCAACTTTTAAATAAAGAGATGCAGTGATTTTTTGTACATCATAATTTACCACATTTAGGTACCAGTAAGTGTCAAATGTACACGAATTGAAAGCTGTATTTATCACGTTAAAATCTTTCATAAGCATATGTATTAAAAACTCACACAATGCTACATGTTTAATACACTAGATCTAATTTGCACCAATCATAAAAATCGCTAGATCAAGAAAAATATATAGCTGTCACGAAAACAAATATATCTGACTTATATACATTGGGCTAATATAATTTGATGATGCATGCAGAAAAAAAAAACGATTCATATAGCAGTTTTCTTGCATGGTGAAATTTCTTCCTATACAAATCACAAAATTTAAAGCACCTTTCCAACAAAAATAATTCTATGAATTTTAAAAGGGAATGTGTTACAATGTATTATGATTGTTGTTGACATTTATAACTCGGAGAACTTTTTGTTTGTATGAAGATCCCATAATTATGTTTTCAAAAGCGCTTTGTAAAAATAAGGAATGGGAATAAATCCTCAAATCATATTGTTATATTTCTTTTTCCTTATTCCAATATTTTCTAAGTATTTGGAACTGGAGCTTTATCAGCGTTGGAATCCATATTCGCACAAATCTGCTATTTAATGCTTTTTTTTTGTATTTTTAGTTTAAAGAAAGACTCCTCTTGACGAAAATCCAGTTTAGGCGGAAAGTGTCATCCCTATTTAGCCTGTGCGAACTGCACAGGCTTATCTCGGACAACACTTACCCACATGCATTAAACCCTGTTTTCTCAGAACGTGACTCATATTATGGGTTCCAAAAATGGGGCTTAATATATGTATAGCAGTTCTGAGACAACAAGCCAACATGATACCATCTACAATCAAAACTATGCAACACATTCTACTGACACGTGACTATGTATGAAGAATACATTTTGCTTGAAATATTTACACATACAGGAAAAAAATGGTGATAAAATAAAATGTTTTAACAAATCTAATATCAATAACAACATAGTATATTCACAACAAAATGTAACAGGTCCTTTGGAAGCAAAACTGTCCTATTAAAAATATTGAACCACAACCTTTTTTCACAATTAACGGAAATTTTGCATAAATATTTTATATACCGGTATTTCTGCTTTATATTCATCTGTTTTGAAAATTTTACCGTTTTAAAACCATTCTTGTTCATGAACTGTTTGACATTTTGTGTTGTTTGTATGATTTTATTAAATTAATTTGACATTAAATAGTCGACAGTTTATAATGATCGTGACTAAATCTTTCAGCTGTTGATTGTAGTTGTACAGAAACAAACCCTTAATGAACAAGAAATCTACCGGTTACAGTGCACCCAAAAAACTGACCAGACAACTATTAAAGTTCTTAATCACAATTTAGTATCTCAACTTCAAATATTATCCTTTGAAATTCATAAATGAATCAATTTGGTTTCCAAGTTTATGGTGTCCTTCAGTACCTAAGGCTTTATTAGTTGAGGACCTTGAATGTGTCCCAGCACTCCTGACTTATTAGGAAATGAATGCTCGAAACTTACGAAAGTTGGGACGAATTTTGAATCATATCTGCCATTTCCAGCTTTTTTGTTTTTTTTTACTGAAATAATGTAACTTATTTGTTATCTTGCTGTGCTGGCATAAATGGAATACCCAGGGGAAACCCCACATGTCCGGTTCGGTGACGACGATTCAAACTCACATGCACCCGGAGCAGGGATTGAACCTGCATCACTGAGGCGAGAAGTGGGTGTACAAACCACTGAGCTGACTGGACAACAATAAATGCATAGATACATTTCATTGATCAGTTTATATTTTTAATTAAGACTAAATTGTTGATGGTAAACATTTGAAGTCATTATGCCATGTTCTTGTCACTTTTCAAATAGCAAACAAAAAAGAGCCAAAAAACCCCAAGTTTTACAATGTTTTTCACTGATATAAGTGAGTTTTTAACAATAAAACACTAAACACAAAGATTTTATCAGACATCCCAAATGATTTCTCAAAAATGAACACATATTTTGATTATATGTCTGTAGTGTTTTTACTGTTTATTGTGAACACTTGTAATTAATACTTGTATTTGTGATAAAACACTATTGGAAAATATTTTTTCACCAATCACTTAAGAGTAATCATCATTTAAAATTGTTCGTTTGTTTTAATATTAAGAAAAACTTTCAAAAATGCTAAAATCTTTCAACAAGTCTATCTAAACCTCACAATTAGTTCTTTTGTTCATGTGAATGTAAGTTAAATGCACTAAAACAAACTAAGGTCATGCACCCCTTCCAAATGTGGGTCCTTTTCACCATGACAAAAGTTTTCTTTGCTTATTTAAGTTTTTTAGTTGCTTTTTTTTTATTCTAGCTTGATTGCATCAAAACCTCATTGAGGCGATCTTGAGTCCGTTTCCTGGGAAGAACCAATACTTGGTGTCTTGAGACAAGATCTCGAGAAAGTCCCAAGAGAGGAAATCAAACTGGAGACCTTCTGATCACTCATTTGTGTCGTGTTCTGAGAAAACTGGGCATAATGCATGTGCGTAAAGTGTCGTCCCAGATTAGCCTGTGCAGTCTGCACAGGCTAATCAGGGAAAACACTTTTTGCTTTTATGACATTTTTTGTTTAAAGGATGTCCCTTCTTAGCAAAAATCCAGTTTAGGCGGAAATTGTCGTCCCTGATTAGCCTGAGCGGACTGCACAGGCTAATCTGGGACAACACTTTACGCACATGAATTATGCCCAGTTTTCTCTGAACACGACACATTTGGACACCATATCCACTAAGCCACCACAACGCTAAATTTGTTTCGCTTTGATACAAGATAAAAAAAACAAGACGGCCATGATGGCCCTGAAGCGCTCACCTGAGTTTAAGGTACACCAACTGTCAAACCTTGAAATCAAAGCGCGATCCTTTGAATTTAATTCCAATTATCTACCAACTGAACTTGCCGGTCTTGCATATGCAAATAAATAAAGAAAACAAACACCATTATCAGTTTTTGTGTTAATTTTTTTTTCATT
The DNA here is from genome assembly GCA_007657795.1 of Dreissena rostriformis. Classification (NCBI taxonomy): domain Eukaryota; kingdom Metazoa; phylum Mollusca; class Bivalvia; order Myida; family Dreissenidae; genus Dreissena; species Dreissena rostriformis. Next base: position 34,276 of record VMBQ01006452.1, on the reverse strand, counting down.
CTTTCAGTAATACATGTACTTATACAATTTTATTGGTAAAATATATGTATATATATGTATGCAAAATGGGCTGGGTGAATGTAAAAAAAACACATGCATATATAACTATGATCAGTTATTGAAATCGTTAAATGTGCACGGAAATCAACCACACAATGGCTTGATATTGATACACCCCAGGGGTGACAGTAATACTTACCTTTTCTCATGGACTGTGAAGTTGTTCATACTGGTGACATTATGTGACTTTATAAACCAATTGACAAGTGTACACAACTGTGTCTATATAATCTAAACATCACCAGAACTTTCGTCTAGAAGTTAGCCATCCATTTGAATACTTTGTATTTTTCATTGTTTTTCTAAATAAGGCGCCATTTTGTCTCATTGTTATGACATTTGGTAAATGACGTCATGTGTCGTTCTAATTTCATGGTCATTATTTTTGGTCAGTCACGTGACTGACCAATTTTGGTCACTGGTGCCCAGAATTCTGGTCATTAATGACCAGAATATTGGTCACTGCCCAGAATCTTGGTCACTGACCAGGATTTTGGTCACTGACCAAGATTTGTCTTGAGTAAGGAAGAATAAGTCGAGATAGTGGACAGTTGAGCTAAAGTCAAGATCTAGAATAGACGTGATTATTGTCATTCAATTTTTCGAAGTAAATACCTTTAAGTCATAATCACATAAGTTATATAGTAGTAATCCATTGATATGAAGATTGTTTACATTAAGTAACACTGTTTTTGGAAGCGTTTTTATCACTTTTATTGTAATATTTACATAAATTCTGAATGAACGCAGAACTGACTGATTGTGCGTCACATGTGTAAATCCTTGTAAACACTACCCTAGTATATTTACCGGGAAGCTGGCGGTTAGAAATAACTTACTTTGTGTTGCTCTCTAAACGGGTTGTTTATTGCGATTATTGTCTTCGCACGAAGTTTATTGCGATTATTGTCTTCGCACGAATAAATTATTGTTTGAACAGTTATTTCGACTTGTGTCGTATTTTAAAATGGATGGAACAAGCGTAACACTTTATTAACAGCTATTTGAAAGCTATAAGTTATTAAGTATTTAAAACCGTATACCTCAAAGGAGAGGTCCGTAACACTGATACATGTACGTGTTCATGAAGTGTATATAATCATGTGGTGTAGAGATTCACGTAGGACTTCGTTTAGTTTACTGATACATGTACGTGTGCATGTAGTTTATATATTCATGTGGTGAACAGATTCACGTATGACTTCGTTTAGTTTACTGATACATGTACGTGTTCATGAAGTGTATATATTCATGTGGTGTACAGATTCACGTATGACTTTGTTTAGTTTACTGATACATGTACGTGTGCATGTTGTGTATATATTCATGTGGTGTACAGATTCACGTATGACTTTGTTTAGTGTACTGATACATGAACGTGTGCATGTAGTGTATATATTCATGCGGTGTACAGATTCACGTATGACTTTGTTTAGTTTACTGATACATGAACGTGTGCATGTAGTTTATATATTCATGTGGTGAACAGATTTACGTTTGACTTCGTTTAGTTTACTGATACATGTACGTGTGCATGTAGTTTATATGTTCATGTGGTGTACAGATTCACGTATCACTTTGTTTAGTTTACTGATAATGTACGTGTTCATGTAGTTTATATATTCATGTGGTGTACAGATTCACGTTTGACTTTGTTTAGTGTACTGATACATGTATGTGTGCATGTAGTTTATATATTCATGTGGTGTACAGATTCACGTATGACTTTGTTTAGTGTACTGATACCCTGATACATGTACGTGTGCATGTAGTTTATATATTCATGTGGTGTAGAGATTCACGTATGACTTTGTTTAGTGTGCTGATACATGTACGTGTGCATGTAGTGTATATATTCATGTGGTGTACAGCTTTATATAGTTTCAGGCTGTGTGTTTTTGACGAATTGACATACAATCTCATGTTGTGTAAGATTAAAGGAAGTGTTCGGCTTCACCAAGTGTACCGCTTCATATAGTGTACGGATTCAAGTGCGGCCTCATGTACGGCTTTATGTAGTTTACGGTATGGCTTCATTAAGGTCTTTACGCATACATGTCTGGTAGGTTTTCATGTACATTTTAGGTCATGCACAGCCAGGAAACAACACTTATTCGTATACAAATCAGTACACTACATTTATATGTATACGAAGTCGTAGACAACATAAGTACGTACATAAAGCAGAGCACTTCAAGAAGCCGTTCATGAAGTCGTACACTACAGAAACTCGTATATAAATCCATAAATGAATTTTAAAACTACACAAAGAAATTCTGAAATATATTCTCAAGAAAAAGTGCAGTGCAAAGGAACCATAACCCTACCTTGCATAGGTTTTGAGTTATTGCTCTTTGGACATATTTCTGGTTTCAACTTGCGTTGCAATGAAATCCCCCAAAAATAATTTTGAATTACAATGCATGAATATGCACAAATTATCATTGTTTGGATAGTGGAATTGCACTGACATTGTCTATGCATGTATACTTAATTGCAGCTTGGGATTTCATTTTGGTCACTGTTTGTAAACAATAATGGAAAACAGGTGTTCTCTGGATTTTACAGTCATACAAACAAACATAAAAATTAGATAATTTTCGCTCTAACAAATGTTACTGAAAAAAATATGGTTTCAGAGTATAATGTTGTGGGGAAAAGAAAGAGATAGATAGATAGATAGTCTAGATTCAGTTGAGTTTATTAAAAGTATTATATTAAGAAGAGATTGTCTTGTTCATACGGCTGTATTTTCTAAAAATGTGCTCCATCGTTGAATAAACAATTCATGTGTGTGTTTTAAGTGTGATATTGTTTCCTCTATTTTTAGCCTATGGGTTAAGTAGCTCATATATTGTGGGAATAAAAGGACGATGCTTTCGCATTTACATTTAAAGATAAAGTATTTGGCTAAAAGAACGATAAAATTAATGGCATTATTATTTTGCACTTGTGTGCACTTTAGATTACAAAGAGAAATTATTTCAAAGATAAGGTGCGTGTTATGTTCCAAACCAAATTTGTTTTGTATCATGATTGTAACCTCCGACCAGAAATGTTGAACTTTAGTGCATTCCCAAAACATGTGTTTTGTAGAATCGGTAAGTCGCACATGTTCGACTCTACAAGTTAAAATTTAAACAGATATGAATTATTTAGTATAATGTGTTTAGTATCTACAGTGAGTGATGGGATTTGGCAAAAAAGTTGGGTGTTGTTGATTGTGTTTATGTTAAGTAATTCTTTCCACTTTGTTACACATTTAATTTGTGTAGGTTTATTAGCGTTAAGAAGACGTTTGTAAACTATTTTGCATGTTTTAGTCTTAACTGTTATAATTTGATCAACAAAGTATTCCGGTGTTGTATATGATATATTTCCGACTGAAAGAGATTGTTTCCATTCTAATGGGATGCTCTTTACGAGTGAGTGAAACTTTGAAACATACTTTTTGTTAATATCATAATTCTTGGAGTTTATCAAATGAATAAAATCTTTTATTTCGAAAATCATAAATATGCTCTACAAATTGTATACCTCTGTTATGCCATTCTTTAAAAAAGAACATTTGATTGTTACATTGTATATTCGAATTGTTCCATATTATTTGTTTTGAAATGGTATCTATAATTTCGTTATACGCCGTTTTAGACCAGGCTTCTAAAATCTGTTGCAAAAATATTGACGGAACATTGAGTTTTTCAACATCTGTTTCCTCCATGCGGTGTATAAAGCATCGAATTATATAATTGTATTATCAATAAATCTTTTTCGTGGATGAACCGTTTTACCCAACTAGATTTTAATGCATCTAAAATAGTTCAATATCGAGCATTTGTAATCCGCCTTCTTTATATTCCTGTATTATTTGATTCCTTGCAATTTTGTCGGGTTTTCCGTCCAACAGAAAATTGACAGCTTGTTCAAAATAAGCCCCGCCGTAGGGGGCAAATTTGTTTTATTTATATTTAATAGTAAAAACTAAAAAATCTTACGAAACAGCAATGTCGAGACTAGAGCAAACTTATTTGGAATGAAACGTCGCCTAGTGGACTTCTATAATGATTTTTCAATTTATAGCCCTTGGTCGAAATTAAACCGGTCCTAGGGGCTAATGAGTTTTCCTTAAATGTATATAATAAAATATTTTACGAAACCTCGTGGTTAAGAGCATAGATTTTTATATTTCGGAAAAACTAACCTGAGCTGTACTTCTGCTACAATGCAACGTAACTAGTTTTCCCGTGTGTTACCGATATAGACAATTGAGTTTTTGTTAGTTGAGCACTACACTATTTTAGCCATACATTTTTATGCCCCCAGATCAAATGATCGGGGGCATATTGCTTTTGGCCTGTCTGTCTGTCATTGTATGTGTGTGTGTGTCCAAAAACTTTAACCTTGGTCATAACTTTTGCAATATTGAAGATAGCAACTTGATATTTGGCATGCATGTGTATCTCATGGAGCTGCACATGTTGAGTGGTTAAAGGTCAAGGACATCCTTCAAGGTCAAAGCGCAATAGGAGGCATTGTGTTTCACAAACACAGCTCTTGTTTTTGATATCCATCGGTAAATCAATGTTCAGATATTGCCAGTTCCAGAAAAAAAATCAGTCTGCAAGTTCTCAATACAAAAAGATTCAGCTGAATACAAATTTTAATCATACAGTTTTACGAAAATATAATTGCGAATACATTATATTTGCAAATGAGTTTTAATATACATCTCTGTAGTCGTGATAAATGTTCGAAGTGTATTCTGAAAAAAAAAATCGCTTTAACTTTTACTTTAACAATATATACTGGTTATATGTCCAGATAAAGCATTTTCGATGTAATTTCATTTTTTAATGTCCTCACAATGTAAGGTCACGTTGAAGCCGTGGTTCACGATGCTATCTAGATTTCAAGAAATCTCTCCTTCATTGCTTTCCAAAATCGTAACTGTCCGTTCGTATACTTCAATTCCAAAGAACTTATCCAATTTTGAGGACAGTGTCGTGCAAGTTGCCGACTGCAACTGTCACTGATTTGAATTTCTGTTCTTCCGAAAATTGGTCGACTGTCGATATTGCTCCTATTCAAGACCTCATTGTCAATGTCAACAGAATCAAAATTTATGTCTCCAGGGACATCGGGCAGTGAGTTGTTCAAAACACCGCTTGACCATAGTTTGAGCGGGGATGATCGAACTGTACGCAGTCTGTGTGTACTCCATTCTCCGCACCACCACTGGAGTTTTTCATTGATCTTATGCATGTAGACATAGTGCAGTGCAAAAATATGAACCGGATTCATAATATCCAAAATTTCTTCATCTTCTAGAAAAGTGAACAAATCGGAATAAAATCCTAGCACACCTTCATAAACATCCCTCCAGAGACGTTCAATGCGTTGATTATGAACGCTTTTTCCAGCAATAACGCTTCCTATTCCGCGATGATGAAGCATATGGTCAGCAATCTTTACATTTTCCATACCCATGTCTATTCTTACACGTAATGGCGTACCAAACTTAGCCACACCTTTCTTAAAAAGATATAACAGCGTATCAGATCTATTATTGTCTACGGCGTTCATAAACATAATCATTCTACTAAATCCATCCACTCCGGCAGATATAATAAAATACCACCGTATCAGTTTATGGTTGGTATCTATGTGCCAAATATGATTTGGTCCTTGCACGTGGTAAATACGACGATGCAGTTGTCTTGTTGTTCGCTCTTTAATACCATTTTTATGATGTGTATGCAGTATATCGCGTAGTCGAAATCTTGGTATCTGAAGTAATTAATTTAGAACTCATTGATATTTACAGTCATGCAAAACATACANAACACTTGAACAAATCCATTTATGTCACTAGTCAAAACTTCCCATGTCTTAAACAAGAAAATGTGTTGTAAATTTCAGGTATTATGTGATAAATTGCTCCCTGACTTGTGTTAGTACCATGTAAACAAATACTTTGAGCTGACTATAAACTATCCATCATATTCACATATTTTAACATATGAGTCGCGTTCTGAGAAAACTGGGCTTAATGCATGTGCGTAAAGTGTCATCCAAGACATTCCGCAAAGGCTTATCAGGGACGACACTTTCCGTATAAATTGAATGTTTGCTAAGAAGAGACTTCATTTAAACGAAAAATGTCATCAAAGCGGAAAGTTTCGTCCCTGATAAGCCTGTGCGGACTACACAGGCTAATCTGGGACGACACTTTACGCAAATGCATTAAGCCCAGTTTTCTCAGAACACGACTCATATGTTCGATTAATTGAACTATTCTGTATCGAGATATCAATGCGTAGGTGAGCAATATGAACTATTTCGGGCCCGATTGCTTTCGTTCACAAATGATGTACTCCATGCTATTCATACTTGTAAGCAGTTTAGTTTAGTGGCATATACGTAGGATATGTGTCATAAGATTTTGCAACATCTTAAATTCCAAATAGCAGCATGTTTGTGGCCCATCCATTCAAAAAAACAAACAAGGGTACCCTTGCAAGTGAAGTTGGACCTTAACATTTGTGCGGTGAAACTAAAACATATTTTGTTTTGCGATACATAATACATTATAGAAAATGTCTATGTTGACCGTTTGTAATTTTAACCTTCCGTTATTTAATTTTTTCTTTAAAATGACTTTTGAAAAGAGATTGGTATTTTTTTTTTGACGGGAAATAACACTACTTTTGAGCTTTTTTTTTTATTCCGCTTGTTACACATCTTTTAGTACGATGAATGCATAATTGATTTATGTTTACATAAATGCTCAATAAGTATTTCCTTTTTAATATTTATATAAATAAAATTGAGGAAAAATAATTAAGGACACTCGGAATGTCTGATAATTCTTAATTGTACTGTAAACTTTCCTTAAATTGTGATTCTACATTCAGAATTTCATGGTTATAGGAAATATGCGCAGAAAGAACAGATACTCAAAATGCCGTATTACAGGGTTAAACCGATACGTTAAGACCGAAGACCGAAGTCGATATATCCCGATATTATCCCAGTTCAAATACCTGCTATTACCGTAAGAAATATTTTATTCAGGAAGTTTCGCCAGACACACACGATAATTAATCGCTGTATCCGGATATCAGTGCATTTAGGCACGTAACTGTCCTCAATAAACGCAGATCCTTTCTATAAGAATAGTTAACACAATTAAATCATTGCTCGAAAAATTTACGTGACCGAAATACAGGAATGGCTAAAAAGGGACGGCCCATGCGCGATATTTGTTAATACGAGTTTTTCGGCATAGCTGTCTAACCCAGCTTTTCATTATAGCTGACCTTTGTAAGCGACCAATAAATTTGAATATAAAATTTCCCGCCGGTAGGCCTGAAACTTTCCGAAGTAGAAAATGTGCAATCTACAAACAGTTTTCACATTTACATTAATATGTTATTCAATCGACTTTCTATTTTTGGTAAGTATGGGGTATGAAAAGGAATGCTACAGTTCGTTTAGCAACGATTTTATCTGCGTATTCAGCATGGAACATTTTATCGCTAATGTTAAGGCTTGAGAGATAGAGCAGTTTCACACTCAACTATCGACATCAATACAGTTTGTGTGTAGGGTTACATTTAGAAATTTGTCAGCGCCAGAGCGTTTGTACTTAAGGGCTATGTTCTCATATTTGGTAATTACTACGATATTGTATTATGTGCACTGATAAAGTTTAGATCATATTAGTATTGTTTTTCAATAATTTGATATACGCTCTAACGAAAATATGTAAAATTGTTTTCGAAATCGACCGGTAAACACGTTAATGTTTGCATTAAATTCTGCAAGGTATCAAGGTCAGTTACAAAAATCGTTATATAAACTCTATCGCGTTATCTACGTGCACTTGAATCACATGGTGTAAAAACTTTTAGATTTATGTAAAGCTACAGGTTTACGCATTGTTAATGGCAGAGTTGGCAATAGCTGCAAGCATACTTTTTATTCTCATAACGTTACGTCTGTCATTGATTATTTGTTGACAAAAGAAATCACCTTTTCAACTATATCGGATTTTGACGTACACGACTTTAACGAATTTAGTGACCACGCACCGCTACATTTCTCTTTGTTTTGTAATAATGTCCCATCAGAGTTTAAGTCATACACTGATGTGCAGTGATGTCAATTATAAATGGGACGATGTTTTACGCGAGCAATTTCGCTCAGGGTTTATTTCATTGTTACCTACATTTAATAATATTGTGCAACATATACATTTTTCAAGTCGACCATCAATTAACGACGTTTTGAATAGTTTTACTGATACCATTCGCAGTGTTGCGGACCCGTTATTTTCCAAAAGCCGTGTTTATAGTACAAACCCTAGTTTCAATGTAAATACCTGTATAAAGCATGCGGAATGGTTTGATCATGAGTGCGTTATTGCACGAAATTTGTACCACGCCGCTTTACGTGTTTTTAACTTTTGTAAAACAGATACAAATAGAGATTGTTTATGTTCAAGTAAGAGATACTATAAAGATTTAATTCGTAAGAAGAAAGCCTCTTGTTATAAACAAAAAATGTTGAATATTGACAATTAAAGGAGACACAAACCAAGGGACTTTTGGCGATTTTTTAAATCAAAACATAGCGTCATAAATAACAAAATATCTTTAGAAGAATTTACAAGGTTTTTTTAACAATCTTAGTAACAATATGTCTGATTTGTGTAATACTGAAGCAGAAGATTTCTGTTTAAATAATGATTTTAACATAGAAAATTCAACATTTCCTGAACTTGATGTACCTATATCTGTTGAAGAAGTTAAGTATGCAATTAAACATTAAAAACGTAATAAATCATCTGGCAGTGATTGTATTTTGAATGAATATTTTATTGAATGTGCTGATATTTTATCTGCCCATTTGTGTGACTTATTGAACGGTATCTTTGTATCGGGTTTCTTTCCCGATAAGTGGACAGAAGGGGTTATAATCCCTTTGCATAAAAAAGGTTCTGTAAACGAAGTCAATAACTATAGAGTGATTACTCTAGTAAGTTGTTTTTCAAAATTAATTTCAACGATTTTAAATAAGCGCATCGAAACTTTTTGCAATGAAAATACTATTATTTCGGATGCGCAGTTCGGATTTCGGAAAGGATATTCGACTGTTGATGCTATTTTTATACTGATGTCAATTGTTCAAAATTATTTAAATGAAAATAAACGTTTGTATGTAATTTACGTCGACATGTTAAAATGTTTCGATAGTATATACCGTAATGCAATATGGCTGAAAATGTTTAAGTCTGGTATTCAAGGCAAATTACTTAGAATAGTTAAGGATATGTATTCAAATGTCAAGTCTCGTGTTAAATCATGTTCATCTTACTCAGATTATTTTAGTTATGCTGTTGGCCTGAGACAAGGGGAGGTAATGTTACCGATTTTGTTTTCTTTATTTGTTGAAGACCTTGAACTCTACCTACAAGATAGCATTAACTCTGGCTTGAATATAGAAGATATTGTGTTAATTTTATTATTATTTGCGGATGACATGGCTATTTTAGGCAAGTCACCAGCTGAAGTGCAAACTCATTTAGATAACTTAAACTTATATTGCAATTCTTGGGGTTTAAATGCAAACACTGCGAAAACAAAAATAATGGTTTTTCGGAAAAGGGGCGGACTAAAAGATAACGAAAAATGGACATACAATGGTAATGTTATTGAAGTGGTTGACAACTTTAATTATTTAGGCACAGTGTTAAATTATACCGGAAGTTTTAAACTTACTCATGAGCATTTGGTTGGTAAAGCCCTTAAAGCCATGAATACATTATTGTTTAAATGCAATGAATTTGACATAAAACCAAAAATAGTTTGTCAGTTGTTTGACTTATTTGTGGGTTCTATATTAAATTATGCTTCAGAAGTATGGGGCTTCACCAAGTCAGATGATATTGAACGTATACATTTGAAATTTTGTAAACGATTGCTGCAGGTGAAAATAAATACATGTAATGTTGCTGTTTATGGAGAATTAGGTAGATTCCCATTGTATGTAAACAGATTTGTTAAAATTGTAAAATATTGGTAAATGGTTCTCAACAATGAGAATATCATAATGCAAACTGTATACAAACAAGCCTTGAATGATTGTAATAAAGGTTGTACAAACTGGGTCTCAAATGTAAAAAACTTGTTAAATAATTTTGGATTTAGTTATGTTTTTGAAAATCCAAACGTTGTACAAGTTAATAGTTTTATTAGCGAATTCAAATGTAGACTTGTTGATAATTTTAAACAAGAGTGGTACGGCAAATTGAATAATAGTTCTGTTTTAGTGATGTACAAAGTTATTTAAAGCTGTTATGATTATGAAGCATATTTAGACTTAGTTCCTAGACGTTTGCGACTATTTTTTGTAAGATTAAGAGTCTCTGCGCATCCGTTGAGAATCTAAACGGGCAGATACGCCCAAAATAACATACCACGAAATGAACGTTATTGATTATGTTGTAATGACTTGGATTTAGAGGATATGTATATGCCGTTGTTACACGGATTTAAGAAAAAAATATTTAAACCGTATATTTTATATTAACCTATCAGTATATAAATTCCAAAAGTTGTTAATTTCCTGTGATAAATCAGTTATTTACAATGTATGTAAATATATCAAAGAAGAACGATTTTAAATAATACTGTTCAATACATTCCATTACCGCCTTGATAGTTTATTAGTATTTGTACTCGTAAATGTGTATTTTATGTTATTTAATATTGTGTTGTTATACCTAGTTACGTGACAGAAAAAAATGTATATACTTTAGTATGAAGACGATATACTTGTGTATAAGTCGGAATAAACTGTCTGTCTGTCTATCTGTCTTATTTTGATCAGAGCGATATTAATAGATTTTTAATATGTTTTCAGCAATTGTATGATAAGTACCAATTTGAATTAATTTAATTAGACATATTTAATTAAATAGACCGTTTTATTAGTTTAAACATATTTATTTCAAACAATCAATACACATTGTTTTACATTGAATTACATACAACATTTATACAGTTAACATGTTTGAATATAATGGGAACGAAAGACAATTTCTTATATAGTTTTTCTCCCAATTCACATACAATTACATGTTGTTAGACGAACATAGTTGTTTTTTTATGATTACACTATTAGATCTATATTAGCATGCAAAAAAAGAAAAGAGAAACTCCGAGTATAGAGTTTCATTTGTTAAAACCCCCCACAAAAAACGATTTATTAAGCATAAGCGCGATGATTCACGATACTACATACATTAATAATGGAATCAAATCACAATGTGCGACGAACCACAAAATCAGGTCTTTTTGAAGAACGCGCCTATAAATATTGCTTATATGAACGGATAATTCATGTGTTGCCGGCTGACCTATATGCTTTCATTTATTTTCATTCTTCTTGTGTTTTTTCTATTCTGTAAATATAGATATCGGATCAATAATATCTAAGAAAGCGAAATAAGCCACAAAATCTTGCGCAACACCCTGTAATTTATTTGCGTGTGATGCAGCTAAGAATTGCGCAGAAAAAGTCATTCGCTGTCTCTGATCTCATAGATATAACTTGTAATCGTTTATTAATACCGACAACAATCAACGCCGTATATCTTTTGTAAAAGATATTTCTTGATATTTCTTGTTTAAATAGAAATGCTATCTACGAAAAATTAAAATCTTTTAGCATTCGAATTAGGAGTTAGAAGAGCTGAGAATTTTTTTGCACAGGTTGTCATACTTATTGAATAAAGCATTATTTCGCTCAATCTAGAGCGCGTTTGCTAGTCGCTTTTAAATTAAAAAAATATGTCAAATAAGCATATGATTATAGACACTGCGAAGATGAGAGATCGTCAATGTAGGATACAGAAAATGTGCGCCGTATTATTTTCCTACTGTTTGGTTTTTAAATAATAATTGTTAGTGCATCACATTCCAAGAAAATAAATCACAAAATAAGTACATTCCATATTCTTTTATTGAAATATCATGTTATGCAAAATTCTAGTTCAACTTAAATGGACTTTACAGTAGTACAAAGTCTTGTAGCACTTCAAATCTTTGCAGGTGTGGGATGCGTATCACAATTGCGTCTTTATTGATATACTTTGCCACTTAATTTCATATATAAATGTATATACAATAAATCAGCTTGCTATCAACCTGTGTAAGTCATATGCTAAAAAAGTATTACAATTAATACATTAATTATTTTCCTAAAGCTAAAAAAACTTGTCATTAACACACTCGAAGGATTATGGTTAGGACTAGCATCAAATAATTATGTTATTTCTGAATCATTTACTTTTGCTACATTAAAGTTCCATACGATATTTGTTTTCTTTAAACAAATGAGAAATATTGCTATAATGATGATGATGATGACGATGATGCCGATGACGATGATGATGATGATGATAGGGAACGACTGGGATACCATTCACGATTCATAGACCACTTGAGTGTAAATGTAGAATATGCCCGAAAGAATCCCTTTGCAGAGACGGACTAAAACAAGGAACAGACACGTGAACAAATCACAAATATGTACAACTGATGTTTGTAGTTTTTTTTATTAACTCTACATAGATTAGTCGGACAATTTTCGTTCCGTCTTTATCCATGATGCAAATTTCTTATGTTTGTTTTTTTGTTTTAAATATGAAAATAAACCATTATCTGTGTTACATAATTTCTTAACTCGATGCCTCTGCATACATTAGCAATTGTACTCAGAAGTAACATACATGATAAAAAAATTCAAACGGACAATACTACAATATCACGGAAGATACCAACATTTAATTAGATGGTTCTGAACAATCCTTAAATGAAACTCTTACTGTTATACATGATTTTGCAAAAATGTCAGGTCTTAGTGTACATTTTGATAAAACAAATGTTGTATTGATTGAAAACAACCAATTTAGTTATTATAACATAAAAGTCAGTTAGATGTTGAATTCAATGTCAAGAAGATGTTATCTTTAACGAGCCTTATGAACAAAGTTTACAAATATTCAAAGAAAACAGAAAAAACTATGCGTTATGTTGGGAAGGAAATACATGTATGCAAAACAGTAACACTCGATACGTCATAATTACATGATCAATCTGTAAAAAAAAGATTACACAATATTGAACTCGAAAAGAAGAATGACCGTTTTAAGATGATACATTATTTCGCAAACGCATGTATCGTTGTATTAAGAATTTGATTAGAAAAACTATGAATAAAACTATTTAACATTTAAAAGATGGAGTTTTTATATGCTTTCCATCAACGTTATAGGCACAACCGCGGTAGGAGGTAGAATACTGTGTTCTATATCGTAAGTTTATTAAAGGATACTTTAAATTAAGCATCTTATGTTATGAATTTGTCAGGTAAAGTAAAACTAGTCGCAGCGATTACCTCCCCTAGCTGTTCACAGAGCGGTACAATGCTAACGCATATAAAGTGTGAAGAAACTTCATATGGAATGCTTCGTCTGTTTATTGATATTCCGGCTGTTTCATGCAAACGGGTTTAAATAATTTGATATGTGCTTATTATAGTATGCAGTGTGCTTGTTATAGTATGTTGTGTGTTTGTGATAGTATGCAGTGTGTTTTTATGATATGGCGTGTGTTTGCCATAGTCTAGTGTGGGTTTAGGTTTGGGTTTGTCATGGTATGGTGCGTGTTGTCAAGGTGTGATGTGTGTTTGTGATTGTGCGCTTTGTGTTTGTGATTGTATGCTGTGTGTTTGTGATGGTATTATGTGTGTTTCATTGAAATGATGTGTGTTTAAATCGTACGATTTGTGATTATAAAAGTATGTTGTGTGCTTGCCATAGTATGCTTAGTGTTTGTGATGGCATGCAGTGTGTTTGTGATTGTATGCTGTGTGTTGTGATGATAATAATAATGACGATGATGATGATGATGATGATGATGATGATGATGATGATGATGATGATGATGATGATGATGATGATGATGATGATGATGATGATGATGATGATGATGGTCATGATGACGATGATGATGATGAAGAGCATGAGCATGACAAAGTCAATAATATATGTAAATAATAAAGAAATGATTACTTTCTGCTAAAACATAATCCTAAAAATTAACTGTAATCTTGAACAAACTCATTTTACAGATATTAAGCACAAATGCTCCTTACGTCATGATCAACACACCGTATTGTTACATGTCCATTATTCATCAAAGTCTTTCTATTATATGTATTAATGGTATTGTTTTAAAAATGTGGTCATAGTATTCAAAACTAAAAACACACAGAACATTTAATAAAGCATGCCCATTTTACAAATATAAAGTACCAATGCCTCTTACGTCATGATCAACACACCGTATTGTAACATATCCATTGTTCATCAAAGTCTTTCTATTATATTTATTAATATTATTGCTTTAAAAATGTGGGCATAGAGCAGCAGAAAAACGGGTCATTGCCATCGTTGTGTAGTACATGTATATCGGGTTGTTTCTTTTAAAACCCCAAATAAAAATTACAAAAAATAAGGCAGTACCTGTTATTCTATATATATGAGCCACGTCATGCTACAGCGGGAAATTTGTGACAAACGTATATGGACACGAGCTGAAACATTTGCACAGTCTGATAAGGAGCTTTGCTGTCTGCATATGAGACCATGAATTCTTGTTTGACTTAATAGCCGATTAAGTAGCTTCTGACATAAGACCCATTTTTGCATTTCGCAACTCATATCATTTCCTATTGTTCCCAAATGGCATATTAAGTGAGTAAACACTGTAACTCATAAAGACATGCTTTGTGGATACAACAGGTTTCACACACAACACATGAAATGAAAGAAAAACAATGCCACCAAATATGAAGCATCATAGAGAACTTTGATGTTGTGATTAACGAATATAAAAAAAACAATAACAACATTAAGGTCCCTTTTCACCAACAAAGTATCGAAATTCTGACTAAAATATAGAATATTCTCAATTAATGGCTACAGAACATAAATTTGAATTTGAAATAGGGTACATCTAGTTGCAATATTACAGATCTTAGCTACAGTATATGAGATCCGCTGTTTACGTATAATGTCATGAAAACAGAAATGACAACCAACGAATACCATATACTAGTACTTTCAAACATGCTGATCAGTGTAAGTTGTGGATGGCAATACAGTTTTTGGAAAGACGGCCTGTTTTTCTACAATGTAGAATGATGTTTTGTTGGTTGTACACAACGCAGTCACCACACCATAGACACTGGCACAGTTATTATGGGAACAAAACAGAGGAATAAAGTCTTTTGCCATCCTATACGTCGAGGGAAAAACGACTTGATAGCACCGAAATTGAACAAGAAATGAATCGTAGCACCCTTGAAAGCATTAGAACATTTACAGACCGCCACCTCGGAAGCGGAAACGGTGGCACTATTTCGATGTTCGGTACAGTGAATGGTATAAACAACCACGATAACAACATCAGAGTGATAATAAAATGAGTCTTGATATGAGAAAAGCGGACTTAATGCTTGCGCCTTGATGTGAATGAAGTCTTTTAAAAACAAAAGTCAGTCTAGGCGATAAGCGCCTTCCCTGAGTACAGTCTGCACAAGCTTATCTGTACTGACACTTTAGGCTCATCGATTTAGCCCAGTTTTCCAAGAACGAGAACTAAAACATCAGTTGTTGTACACTGTGTCAAACTTAACATAAGCCCAATTTTTTAAGAACGAATTCCAAATGATCACTTTATTGTACACTGTTGGCACGAGGTAAATGAAGTTGCTTAAAAACAAATCTGGTCTAGGCGAAAAGTGTCATCATTGAGTGCACACAGGCTTATCTGGAATGACACTGCACGCACATACATAAGCACAGTTTTCTCAAAACGATAACCAAATGATCAGTTAAATGCCATTGAGCACACTGTGTTTAACTAAACGTTAAGACTGATTTTTTGACAAGAGGATCGCTAGCTATTAGAAATGCTGTATATGCCGTTTGCACCCGGCGTTGTCGTCAGAATGGGCACAGCCTGGATAGGTCTGATTGACCATTTCCTGAATAACATAAGTGTAAACTATCCATCAGAATTCTTTAGCACAAAATATAATTTGTTTCGATACACAGCAGTCTATATATTCATGATACAGTTTTTATTGTTTACTTCAACACTGACTGTTTACGCCAGGTGACATCTTAACTGATGTGACCCCAAAGTAAGGTTGGACTGTACCTTAAACTCAAATTAAATTGAACAAATTGTTAAACATCAGACAACTAGGACTATAATAATGTTACACTGACATGTCTTAAAAACACACATTTTGATTGCCTACCAGTTTTCAGTCGTTGCTGTTATTGGCTGAGCGTGATGTGTGTACTATGCTGACCCAGTGGAGGCTAGAGACAATCTCAATGGTCGAAGAGCTCGAATTCTTAATAAACAACAAACAAAATCATTAAAAATGAAACAATTGGGCATCTTGTAACCAATATACATACAATATGAATACATGCAGTACAGAGTTAATACAATCATAATTTTATTATTATTATTTTTGTCAACAGTCCAACAATCAACAAAATAAGTGCATGCACAAAGATTGTAGAATGG
The DNA here is from genome assembly GCA_007657795.1 of Dreissena rostriformis. Lineage (NCBI taxonomy): Eukaryota > Metazoa > Mollusca > Bivalvia > Myida > Dreissenidae > Dreissena > Dreissena rostriformis. The sequence goes on along the minus strand of VMBQ01006452.1, from coordinate 17,540 downwards.
TTGAAAGATGTATATTTCTTCTGTTTATCCTCAAAACACATCTGAAAACAAAATTAGCAATAATGTTCGATTGATAATAACAAACGTATAATTATTTCTATTTTTTACATGAATCAGTTGAGTGTTCTTGAATCACGATAACTGGAGGTGTTTTGGCCCATGCCACTCGATAATATTTTAAATTTGCACGCTGATTAGTGAGAAATTGGCGCAAAATATATTCAGGCTTTAATGTAAATACTACTTTGCTAGCGATTGTTATACGAACTCCAATAACAAATGTATATTCAAATATTAATACAGTTTATGTTTTTCAATGAAGAGCTTGTTTTTCTGTTATTCTCAACAAAAAATAGGGTCAAACGTGTAAATAACTTTTGAAATTATTTAAAAAAAAAGAAAATGCTCCATTTAATTGTTATTATTATTTAAATTTAAATGGTCTTATTTCTTCTGACATAATCTTAGTTTGTTTGCACCACTTGTTATACTAAAAATGAAAAATAAGGAACACTATTGGACATCACAACACAGAAATGAGGCAAACTGCATAGGCTGATCTAGGACAACACTTTACGCACATACAATAAGCCATGTTTGCCCAGAGCGCAGCTCATTTCGGTGTTGTGATGTCCGATTTTTTCATTTCCTGTACAACCAGTGGTGAAAATAACCTAAGATTCTGTCAGAAGAAAAAAGAACATTTACATTTAATACAAGATAAGTATTGATGCAAAGCATCAAAGGGCGTCGGGAATTTCAGTTTNACTCGATAATATTTTAAATTTGCACGCTGATTAGTGAGAAATTGATCAGTTAAAAATAGAACTGTTCAGACAGATCATGCAACTGGCGCAAAATATATTTAGGCTTTAATGCATGACCCAGTTGACAATGATCATGCAGTCTTTATGAATATAATCTCCAGTTGTAAAGACACACCTCCGCATTGGACCAATAAAATCACTCGTGTGTTTAAAATGTCAGTTAGTTGAAATGTATGTAAACAAAGGTTTCAAACGGCGCTGGACAGTTAGTCTTGATGCATAATGTAACGACAAGAACGGTAATAATGTTTTTTCATACGTTTTATTGAATTATGGTATCGAGGTACATGAACTTTGTAGGGAAGTTGCTCTTTACTCCGTGAAGATTTCAGTCTTAAAGACTGCATGATCATTGTCAACTGGGTCATGCGAGTTGTGTATCGTGTTATTTCTTAAAAGTTGACCCAGCATGTGTAAAAATATTGCAAGACATATACATTTCCAGAAAGGAAATTCATTTCTGCGTTGAATAAGACCGAGATCGTGAAAATCGCTGCACAATTGATGAAGATATGGCTGTTCAAAGCGATGCACCCCGTTTTGGGGTGATTTTGAGTAGCATACCTTGTTATATATATATTTGATAGTGAATATTTTTTTCATAAAATTTAATTTTTCGTTATAATATGATTATTTATCATTCAAAATGATGTTTTTACTAATTAATATCATAGCCACACGCTAACCACCTGTGCAAATAACCATTATCTATAATTTTGTGTTGTAACCCCCAAATATTTCATAGTTCATTTTATTTACATTGGTTTCCGTTTTTTTTAACTGGCATCCGTGTGCAGTTTTCATTAATGGAACAGAACTGTGTAGGTTTTAAAAAATCTTCTTCATCTTGTAAGCGTAATGTCATACTTTTCTCAACTTCAAGGGGAGATGATTCTGAACTTTTTTTTTACGTTGCTCATTTACGATAGGGGTTGAGTACTCATTGATATGAAAACACTGTAAAAGTTTTAATGTGTTTACGAACCCCCCACCCTCTCACACATATATTTCATGGGAATAATAAAAACAAAAAATGGTTACAATAAAACAGCATATTTATTTAAACTAAAATGTCTACATCAAAACAAAAAGTTAACATAGAACACAAATAAAATAATTTGATTCTACTGGGGCTCGAACCTTGGGCCTCTCACATGTGAAGCGAGCGTGTAACCACTACACTACGGAACCGCTTGAAAAATCACCTTCTAACTAAGATATTAATAAGTGACTGTAGTGTAACGGTTATCAATAAAGCAATCATTCTATACATAGATGGTGACGTCACTACGTTATTGTCAGTAAGACCGGTGTGTACATAATGATAAAGCAATAAACCGTGTAATCGCTGTCGTCTTGTAAAATTGAAGAAAATACGCGTTAACCAAAACTCGAACAGCAAAAGTCTGCGCTATTGTTAGAAAAACCACAAAATAAATATATTTTGATTATGTTTTGTTTTTATACAAAACCAGAAAGTTTCACCGGTTCGCGTATTTGCCCAGTCCCTGTGATCTTTTATTATTGCCCAGTCCCTGTGATCAGTTATTAATTAAAAGAATTAGCTTTGCATTATTGGCAATTAATGTTGTAGTAAATGTAATAGGCACAAATGCAGTACTTATTTACACTAATTAACACAAACAAGAG
>VMBQ01006452.1:0-14504 GCA_007657795.1 Dreissena rostriformis | reverse complement strand
ATCCGCTATGTGCTTATGCTAGGTTTACATCTGGCCACGATTACCACGATGTCCCCGATTCCAGAGCATCGTGGCGAACGTAACAGAGCGTGGAGTCGAATCGGGGTGATCGTGGGGGAGCGTAACGGAACGTGGTTGAATCGGGGACATCGTGGGCATCGGGACAGATTTTAAATCAAACTTAAATTTCACCACGATTGCCCCGATTCATTTTCTAATCGTGACAGAGCGTGGCCTTCGTAACAAAACGTAACGGAACGTACCGAAGCGTAACAGAACGTGGAGTACAATCGCAACAGATTGGGACCAGCGTGGACACATTTTTTCATCCCGCTTTGTCGTGGGAGATCTTAACAGGACGTGGTGGAGCGTGGAAGCCAATCGTGTAAATCGCAACAAAGCGTAACAGAACGTGATGCAAATCGTGGGCTCGCTCGTAGCAAAGCGCAGTAGAGCGCAACAAAACGTGCTGATTTCGTAAGGAAGCGTAACAGAACGTGGAATATACCATTTACTCGTAGAGCTCCCCGATTTTTTAGCCTCTGGCTAATCGGGGAGATCGTGGCCAGATGTTACGTTCGCCACGATGCTCTGGAATCGGGGACATCGTGGTAATCGTGGCCAGATGTAAACCTAGCATAACAGAAAAACAAGCTCTTCATTGAAATAGATAAACTGCGTTTATATTTTTAATATAATTGAAGTTCATATAAAAAGGTCTAGCAAAGTAGTATTTACAGTAAAGCTTGAATATATTTTGTGCCCGATGCATGATCTGTATGGACAGTTCTATATTTAACTGATCCATTCCTCACTAAACAGTTCGCAAATTTAAAATAGTATCGTGCGACAAGGGCCAAAAACACCTCCAGTTATCGTGATTCAAGAACACTCAAGTGTCTCATGTAAAAAATAAAAATAATTATACGTTGTTATGGAGGGTCACAGCTATAATTCAACCTCGGCACACGATTATTTATCGTGGGATCTACAAAACTGCGATGTTCTTGATGGTAAACAGTCGTTCGCCGTTTTAAGCGTAACAGTTGCGCTCCGTATTCGTGCCGAAGGCAAATATTTCGGACAGCATTGTCATGAGCGCGACGTCACTGACGACATCATAATGCGCTGGGTTATCATCATCAAAAGATAACTAAGAAGAAATGTACTGCAATAAATATTGTTTATTCCCAAACTACATTTACAGTGATTTTCCTTGATTTATGTGTCTATTTATTCATATTAATGTATTATTGTATTAAGAAAATGCCAGTTTTTTTTATTCGATTTGAATAAGGAAATAAGGAACCAGATTCTTTTTCTTTCTTTAAACCGAATAAGGAACTAGGTTTCATTAAACAAAAAACAAACTAAGTAGAAATGTACTGCAAGTAATATTTTTGATACCCAACCTTCATTGACAATGATTTGCGTTGATTTATTTTTCTCTTTAGTTTATTTTGATTTATAATTTATAAAAAGAACATTCCTATTCCTTATTCGATTTGAATAAGGAATAAGATCGAACCAGTTATGTATTCCTTATTTAAACTGAATAAGAAACTGGATTAGTATTGAATAAAACTGCAATTTAACTGTTCATGAGATGTTAACAAATTCTACATGCCAATAAACAGTTTTATGTTTTTCGTGTAAATCTTTTGCTCTGATTAAAAGCCTACGGGATATATGTTCTTCATGTACAACGTCGAGTCATCCCCGTGGAAAGCGTGGAATTTAATGTTTGATAACTGATTACAAACTTTGTTGCAGAGATCGTTGAGATCTTTACTCTTGGTCAGAAAATTCGTAGAGATGTTTTACAACATATGGCACACCCTTTTTTTCAAAATTCAAACAATTTGTTAATGCTACAGTTGTTGAGATTGAGTTCAGTTTTTGTTCTACGACAAGTGCAATTATTATATATGTATCTATTTGGAAGGCGTGTATTCGGCTGCCTGAGCGCTTATGGCTGAAACGATAAATGAGAAGGAAACGATTGACAGCTTACATCATGTCGAATTTAAAGATAGGATGATGTGAGGGTGGCAAGGGAAATGATGTAAAACCGTAAATCTTTGCTGTGAGGACAGTTCGGTTATTGTTTGTCTCACTAAACATGCGTGAATGTGATAGATGAAGGCGCGAAAATATTGACCATACTGGATTTCTTTGTAAAGCAAACCATTGATACTTATATAACCATTTACTTGCGTGATGGTATACTGTGGTACTATTTTCATTTTTCGCCAACATTTAAATTAGACGCCTCTACAAAAAAATGCAAACATCACCATATTGTATATTTGTTGAAAATAACGATGTTCATACAATCACATTGTGCATTTTTAAAAATATTTAAAAATGCTAATCCAGCGGTTTTATCTAATCAAAACTAGATTTAATCACTAGTGTATATGCTTGTAGACGTATCCGAAACTCAGAAACCTTAAATACAAAATACTTAACATACTATAAACATATGCAAGGGATACAACTGTCAAAGTTCCTGTTCAACACAATTGTTTGAATAATAGCTAAACATTTGCCTCTAACGGCAAAATCTACAACAAGTAAACTGATCAACGACAACCAAGACATACATCTTTCAGAAAAGTATAAATTTGGTGATAGCGTTCTAGATGTTCGTTGAATTTTAAGCATTTTATCCCATAAAATCTATTAATTATCGAATACAGCCAAGAGATAGTCCCTTCATGCTTGACCACTCATGTATTAATGTATTCACAGTATTGTTTGACACGATCGATCTCTTATTGATCAGAAAATTTTGTAGAATTTTGGCGGTCTTGACTGTGGCCATTTTGAAAATTGATAAATATATTGGGTTGAATTAGTCTTCGAATTAATTTGAACTAAAATTTGAAGGACTATTTTGGAGTTTCCCAGTGGGTAACTCGACGTTGTAGTCGATTTAAAGTGAATTGTGATAGCTCTACATGCCAGCAAAAGAGAGATTTTCGATGAAGCAAATAGACTATAAAAATGGCTTCCAAGGGTTTGAGCGGCGGATTCGCAGAGACGATAAATAAATTGTTTTATCAAGTTTTTTTTATGTTATTACAGGGGTGGTATGTAATATCATATCGGATTCCATCGCCAAAGATGTTGGTGGAATATGGCACACAAATATCATTCCATTCCCGGGTATCAATATAGCTCTTTTATCAGCTAGAATAGAGATGTCACATTCACTTGTGAGCAAGCCGTTCACAATCATTCATGTTGGTACGAACGATATAATCACGAGAAACTAGAGTGAATCATACTCAGTTGATGAATTCATTAGTTTTTACAACAACTTGATAACTGTAATCAGAAGTATTAATCCTAACACACATATTGTTTTTTCTTCTATTTACTACGTCCTTGTGACTTTAGCCTTACGAAAGATAAAGTTAAACAGGTTAATATCCTCTTAGAGGTCAAATGTAAAGAGAGACAGTGCCAATTCTTACGTAGTTACAGGCCTTTTTTCAAATTCGGAAGAACTGATCGTTCAGTTTTTGCGGTCCGGGATGGAGGGTTACATCTCAATTTAGAGGGTACTCGTTTGTTAAGAACATTTTTCATTAGGGCTGTCTCACATTTGTTAAAAGGTAAAAATTAATGGGTGAAATTGCTGTCTTTGATAAGTCTTTTTGATAAGTAGAATTTTGTTTTTGAAGCCAACACGTAGCACAAATAGTTATCATTCTGACACTACTTATTTTATGTTAGGAATGCATTACAATAGTCTTTGTCAGGATTTATAGATTAAGTGCTAGTGGTTTATATAGTGGTATTGCTATTAGTTATAAGAACTATGTTATTATAAAAGTTTGGTAAAGGTTTGAATTTCGGTGGACGTATTAATGCCAAAATTTTAAGGTTGTGTGTCTGTTTCATAGCGTCTTGAAGGGAGTACATGTATATGTTATTCCTTCAGATCTTTGCATTTGTGATGGCGGCATCATTATGTCATTCTGATGTATTCATCCTTTAGAAGAATGCATCATTACTTTTTCAAAGGATAAAGACATGTGGTGATGGTATATATTGACGTCACTCCTGTCTTTTTAGGTCCCTTTACTTTTGGTATTATTACGTTCATTAATGTTCAAATCTAAATTGTTATTTGGAATATTTTGCATTGTGACATACATGATTTAATATATATTTAAGTTTTCTGGTGATATATAGCAGTTATGTAAGTGAGAATTAATTTATAAATGTGTTTTGTTCGCATTGTACTGTCATTTAATTTGCTTGCATGTACTTTGTCTTTTATTTTGCTTTTGTTTTTTTGGCGGGTTTTTGGCGGAATTGAGTTATTTAAGCTATTGGGCTTAATTATTTAATTGATCAAATTGATTCGAATTGAAATTATGGTCAGTTGTATGGAATGTCTTGTATATTTGAGATTGCAAGTTCTATTGATCTTTGATTATTTATATGATCAAATTGATTCGATTTGAAATTATGGTCAGTTGTATGGAATGTCTTGTATATTTGTGATTGCAAGTTCTATTAACCTTTAATTATAATGATCGTGTCACAACTTCAGAACTAATAAATATTCCATTTATTCTAGTTTATGTTCTTGTTTTATTTGAGTCTCGAGGATATGAGATAATTAAAAGAGAAAGTTTCTTGAAAATGTTCCGAAATTCGAACGTGGGCACAGGTGTGTAACGCTGAAAACTGAGTATTCTACTAGTAATTTCCATATTTCTTTATACTTAAGAACTTTTGCTACTATATTGCCCTTAGTTAGTTTATTTTAATAGTGTTACTAATCTTATCCACAGCTGAGTGTGAATTGTTTTGCTACATATTAGTAGAAAACAGCTTTAATTTACAATAACAATGTTTTTCTTTCATTTCGCCAAATGTACACCATGTATTTTAAAAATTCAATTTCATTGGTTAAAACTGCACATCTTTAGGTATCCAGCCAATCACGTTGCACACTATAACTCAACTATTGCATACAAAGGCCGGAAGAATGTTGATCATGCAAGCATATTTAATATTTATGGTGCTTTTAAAATATTTTCAGTTATATGAAAGTTGTCTACTTCGATTCATGAATTGTATATGGTTTATCAGACAAGATTAAATTTGCTTCACTTCTCTGTAATTGTTAAATTATGTAATAAAATGTGTCAAAGTGTTGTTTCACACATGCTACTATGTTAGAAAATCACACCGTTTTTCATCGAACTTTCTTTAAAGAAACACGTTTTCGGCAGTTTATAAAGTTATTTTGTGAAAGATAAACGAATTGGCTGTTGAAATTCTGTTGATTTGGTGTATTTATGGCATTTGTAAGCAAAGGTTTAGCTATATATCTTTATGGATAGTATGCATAGAGTATTTTTCTTTATGGTCCCTGTTGTTCGGAAGTGAAAGCAGAGTAAACAACGCAGGTACAAGTATTTTATTACACATAGATGTAAAACAAAAAACTTTTCATAGTTTTGAAGTTTATACAATATAACATTAATCATGATAAAACATGTTGTTTTTTTTCATACAAATGCCAAAAATGCTTGTTTAGAAATAAATTCATTCTTCCGCGGACTTTATCTTAGTGACGTGCGCTTACGCATCTATATAGAGATGATAAAACGTAGTGACCTAACGGTATTTATGCAACGTGAAATAATTAATTGTTATATCCGTAATACTTCATTTGATATGTGTTCAGTGTTAAGAAGCACTTGACAGCCCTCGATAAACGCTGTACAAAGAGACTATGTGGGTCAGGTATATAGCAACACAAGTGTTTCTCGAAAGAATATGCGACCGTTATAGAGATATGGCGAGTTTATCGACGATGTTGCTAACGCAATGTTTGTGTCTTAGCTTATGCGTTTATTCTGTTTGGACTGATATCCCTGGTAAGTTCCTTCATTTTGATTCATCCGATTAAAATAGTTATTTATGTGTTTCCTAAATCACGCAATACCAGTTGAGAGTAACACAAATTATTCGTCTTATAATGTTTCTAAAATGCTGTATAACTAAATAGATGTCATATGAACATTACTAACGATATACGTGTACAATAAGAGTAAGCACTCACTTCGATTTGCTTTCAGAAACAGGAAGCTGTACTTTGGAGGCTGGACAAAATGTGGACTACTGGAACATGTTGACCAACATGCAGATGTCTGAGAGGGAAACGGCAAGTTTTTATTTTCTATATGAATATATACTGAAGTCAAAACGCTATAAACTACGCATGTTACAGCAGGCATACTCTTATGCATTATTGACACGCATTTTAATACCTCGCTATCGGCATTTACTTGTGTCAAATCACTAACTGAATCATCTCTACTTTCGTAGATTGTGATTAGATGAAGTCGACCCAAGATAAAACTTCTATAAGTATAGTACAAACAAGAACTGTCTAACTTTTATTTCACATCTCTTTCGTTCTGTGTGTTTGTCTTTCATTAGCTATAAATATCAGTTTAATGGCATCTTACGTATTTTCAACCAAAATTTGTCATATTTGCAGTCTTAAATATCATTTTGTGAAGTAAATAAAATAATAGCTATTGGCAATCTGGAGGGTGACCCCTGTGCCAAACACCAATCAAACCGGAACGGTATTTTGTTCGGCGAAGCTGTATAAGCTGAGTTTTGACCAATATTGTTTAATAAATATATATGCAACGAAAAGATTGAACGCCACATACTTGGCTCTTTTGTCATGAGTTCTAGACCCACCTGTTTTTTTTCTGACTTTTTGCTAATGTATTTCCATCTTAATTATAATTATATCTCATATCGTATTTAATTAACTTAACAGAGTTGTTTAAGTACATTGCATTCATGTAAACATATTTAGATTTGAGTATGAATCCAATTTTAACTTGCAACGGTAGCCTTTAATTGTGTTCGCTTTGTGTTATTTATTACAGAACAACTTTTTAAATAGTTATTATTCAATATATAATGTAAAATGCCATTCTTTCAAGTACAGTGCCGTTAGAAGTGTTGTTTGTCGTTCACATATTTATTTAATACACACTATCTAGCAGAGTTGTCGTTCCAGGCTCTCAATTCATATTGCGATTTGCTTAATAACTAGCATCTTGACAAACCGGAACAGATGTACTTAATGTACATTTACGTATATTGTAAGTACTTAAAACATTAAAACCTTAATTAATGATCTTTAAATTATGATATGATATGATAATTGTTGACATTCTTGTAACCTCGCATTTTTATTTCCGGAACTATAATCTTTTCCGTAATCGCCGATTTAAGATTAATATAAACTAAACAGAATTTATGGTTTACAAAGATACATTGTGGAACATGAAAACACGCTTACATTCGTGTAGTTTTGATAAAGCAAATTTAATAACAACAAAATAAAATACTGAAGTAAATACCTGGATAAAAACAGACACAAGATACATAAAAGTGTTTTTCGTTACCTAAATCATTGATTACGCCATGCGCGTTCATTTATGGCAACAACACGCTTTCATATTCATCATTTTGTGATAAAAAGGCGTCGCTTAAACGCCGTCGTCTCTTTATTGTGCAGGTGGCCAATGGTACAAAACTTCTTGTAAGGTGTCCGAATATTGATTACGACTACTCGGTCTATTATGATGAGGACGCAACGGACGGTGAAAACGTATCACAAAACTACATTGTGTGCGTTGATGGCGCATTCACAGAGCATACGTTGGCATGTGAAAAAGGTAAGTGCGATAATATTGGCTACATTTGTATGATTGTGAGTCATACAGCACTAGAATATGACTATTGATAAAGAAGCACATTTTCTATGATATTTTATTAATATCTTCCTTCTTTGCGAAATGCTTAACGTTGCGTCTTTTTTCAAAGAGAATCATATACGTATCGTTTACTTTGCCACTGTAAAATCCCTTGTTGTCCATATTTGTCTTTACACTTCACAATTAAGCATAGAATTAAAAGATGTTACAAATCTCAAATTATTATAAAATTGAATGACAACGGTCGGAGCAATGTTTTAGCGGTTACCTTAATAATTAGGATATGATGTTTGGTTTATTTTAAAGACACAAAGTCACCTACTGAAGCGTCACCAAGCGCTAACAAGTGTACAGCAATAGCTAACGGACAGATAACAGATCGTGGTAAATCTTTCACATGCAACACAAACTACAAACCTGCGTTTAAAAACGGAATGGATGCTATCCTGTATACGAGATACTCGTGTACGTGCAATAAGACATCCGGTAGATTACAGTGCATGGGAACAGAGGTAGAATGCACGCCAAGTATGTACATAAGTTTAATTCTGTTTTCGTTTTCTTTACCAATAATTAATCTACCAAACCGAATTGCAACCCATCTCTATACATATTTCTAAAAAACAATATCAACTCAAAACAGTTTAGCTAGCGGTAGTATTATAAATAGGTGCAGAGACAGAAAATGCACTTTGCTTAAATAGACCCCCCTAACACACACAAACTATTTTCGTATTAAGTCAAAGAAATTCTTGATTTCGATTTAGTTGGCTGCCAGATACCATCACATGTGCAACAAGGAATGACTTTATATGATCCGCGCGAACGACGAACAATCTCCGCAGCTAACCGCTATGAAATACAGCACAATCAATCTCTGATATTTTCTTGTGAACCATCTGACGTGTTTTACTTCGAGCCAAACCGAAGAATGTTCGACTGTGTCAAAGGTTCATGGGTTTTCAAGAAACGCTCCGACATGGATACGTGGGATTTTGGAAACAACGGGTCATTCCCCGAATGCCGAAAAGGTAACTGACAGTCATATATATATAAGAAATGACACATTTAAAAATTAATTTGATTGTTACACCATATATCTAACGACTACGTAAATATTCGTTAACATTAATTATGGACATTGACTGTATTTCTCGTTTTGTATGAGGCTCACGCATTCCTGAAAAATAAAGCGCACAGCTGTCCATAATGCCAATGATGTCAATTATTAATATAAATTAAAATAATGTAGGTATATGATATAAATAAGTAAATTAAATAAAACATTCGCACGCACTGCTACTTTATGATTGTTCTGCAGTTGTGTGTCCAGCAGATTATTGCAAGTTTGGTGGTCACTGCATCCGGGATCATGAATGCCAATGTCCTGAACAAACGAGCGGGAAACAGTGTGAAACACGTAAGTTCCGGAGCCATGCGTTATCAAAGATCATATCGACATATTTAAGCTATGTCTTACTTGTTTAAAACAAAACTAAGTTTGTCAGAGTGTCAATTTAATACCGAACATGTGAACATAAAAGGAAAGCAATCAAACAGAACAACTTTATTTAACAATTTGTAAATGTTGGTGCCTAAACCTTATTCAAATTACAAATCGTATTGTATTTTACATTTCTCTGCGAGGTCGTTATTCTATGCTGTGCCTATTGGGTATGATTGTGTGAAAATCAAATAAAAATAAAAATTTCATCATCATCGTTTTAGAAAAGAAAAACGTGAACACATCGAAAATGAAACATTACATTCGGAAATACGCCTCCCCAAGTATAAATAAATTTGTAAATGAAAATAAACTTGACAGATTTTTGAAAGTGGTAAAAATGTATGTTCATCTGTATACCTGGCTATTATTAAATTCACACATTTATCGGACTGATGAATTATACACATATATTATAACTATGTCATCTATTATCCAAATACAAGTGTTTCTTCCAGCACTGTGCAATACTGAATGTCAGAACGGAGGAAAGTGTGTATCACCTGACAGATGTCAGTGCCCTGAGGGATTTGATGGAAGACGATGTGAAAAAGGTAAAAGGTGAAAATCTAGGCCACAAGGTCAAATTAAATAAAAAGCTTTTGATGAAACTTTGTCATAACATTTGTCTTAATGATATCTCAGCTAAGTTTGAAAACGGTTCAGGTTTGTTGAAATACATGGCCACCACGGGGCGGGGCAGTTTTGCTTATATGGCTGTAGTACAAACTTGAAAACACGCTAGGAACCAAATTATCAAATCGTTATGAAAATTGATCAGCACACTTGTTCTTAAGATAGCCCGGCTGAGATCGAAAATTGTTCCGGTTTATTGAAAAACATGGCCACCATGGGGCGGGACATTTTTCGTTAAATGTCTGTAGTAAAACCTTGTTAACTCTCTAGAAGCCACATTTATGGTCCAATCGTCATAAAACTTGGTAAGAACATTTGTTCTCATAATAGCCAGAAGAAGTTGGAAAATTGTTATAGTTCGTCGAAAAATATAACCGCCCGGGGGCGTGGTATTTTTCCTTATATGGTTACTGTAAAACATTTTTAGCACTCTTGCAGTCACATTCTTAAGTCCAATCTTTATGAAACGTGGTCACACCATTTTGTTCTAATGATATCTGGGCTGAGTTTGAAATTTTTTCCCGTCTAATGACAAACAGGGCCGCCAATAGGGAGGCATTTTTCCTTATATGGCTATAGTAAAACCTTTTTAATTCACTAGTTGATGTTTTTTGGCAAGTTTGAAAATGGTTTCAGAAACATCTCAAAAGTTGCTGAGAGAAGTTCAGTTCCCTGAAATCTCAGTAGAGAACGACCCTGGGCATCTCGCCCTTTTGATATTTGTATAGCTGTAGGAGTAGATGTATTGTGTTCAAACAATGTTTCCTGAAGTGGCCTGGTCAACTCCTGCTAGGTAGAAAAAAATCCATCACAAGTGCTAGTTGCTGTCTTGCCGGCAATACTATAATAGTTTGCCCTTTATGAAATTCACCTATATACGTGTACTAATATAGCACTGTGCAGCTTTGATTTTATTGATGTTTGTAAAACATAAATCTTTTGCCGGTTATAAATGAAACCTTCAAAACATGAATCTATTGAGAAAGGTCTTCACTTTAATTTTATTTTCTCATGGACTATAAACGCGTCAAAGTAAGTATCTGATTGGTAAAGAGTAGAGTGCTTGTATGGCAGCATTGACCCACTCTGACTGTTTGCCCTGCGATTGAAGGTAGTGCCCCTGGGTGGAAGAAGTCCTTTGTGTCTCAACGTACGGCCAAAGTCAAAGACAGCACGAAACTCTTCTGCAGAGTGAAAGGCAAGCCCCGTCCATTCATCGATTGGTTTAAAAATGGGGTAGCACTTGCAGATGGAAACCGGTTAGTTTTGTGTAGCATTGAAGAGGAAATGTTTTCACAGTTAGACTGTACTGGTATTGTAGATTTGATAGAAATAAACGTTGTATTAAACTTGCTAAAATATGGAATAAAGAGCTCTATTGGTCTCTGCAGTTTTAAATATGGTTAACATTTAAGATATACAATTTGTAAAAGGATGCAACATTATGGAAGCTGAATGTCTCTGGGGCCCTTTATCACGATGACATTGGTATCTATAGGTTTGCCTGCTTGAAGATACATGGATCTCTGATGCCTATTACTTCACAGTTTTTGTCTCCAAATAAAAATTGTAATTGCATGAAGAATATTTTCAAACCTGTAAAATTATTGTTACTGTTGTTTTTTAGACTGTATCTTGAACTTTCTGAATTAAATGCATGTAAGAAGAAACCGGTCAGCTTGTGTCGTTTTAGGGTACGAATAACTAAGTATGCCTTAGAGGTGATGAACACCCAACTGTCGGACGCGGGGCAGTACGCGTGTAGGGCTTCCAATCAACATGGCGTGCTGTGGGGAAACATTACGCTCCGAGTTGGTGAGTGCGGCACTGTGGAACACTTCCAGTATGGAAGTTATGTCTAACTCTTTTCCGCTCTGAAGCAAATTCAAAAGCGCTATAAGCAAACAACATAAAAACCGAACAGCCTGAAAGTAACTCGCAGTCTGTTCAGATTTAATGCTGTTTGCTGCTCATCGGTATCTTTGGGTTTGATGTAAAGCCTTTAAAACTTGAATATATTCAGGCCTTTTACTTTCGTATCTACGGGTCTGTTGAGAAAATCCCAATTTGCAAAAAACATACACACTTTTTCAGAAACAATTTCTTGACAAATGACCATTATATCTCGAGTTTTATTTCAATTACATCTAACAAAATATGCAATTATAGTTTATATGATTTATTCTTATAGCTTGACTTATTTTAAAGAGTTATATTGAATTAGTTTTCCCAAATCAATGGGCTATACGGGCCTTTTTCCGTATATGGCTATTGTAAAACCTTATTAAAACTCTAAAAGTCAAAGTCAAAAGTTGATTAGAGCAGTTCAGTTCTCTGTAATCTTAGGTTAGCAACCGTGGGCCTCCCCCCCCCCCCNACAGACCAGAACTAACTTCAACCTTGTCTGTATTGAAACTTGAGAACTGCAAACACTGCTCGCAGCTTTTCATACAATCTTGCATTGCTCGATGGTTAACTTTTGGGTTTTTGACACCAATACTATCATTTTTCGCCATATCTGAATTTCAACTATATACATTTACTAACATCGCACTGTGCTGTTTTGATTTGATTGATGTTTGTAAAACATAAATATTTTGAGAGGGAAAATGGGCAATTTAAGTGCAATATAACAATTAATGCCATTTATATTAACTTTAACGATTTGCATGTGCGTTGAATGGTGAACACATCTTGTTATTTGGAGCTTTGAGAATTAATTGAACTTTGGTGGAATTATGGCAGGTTGTTCAGATTTTTATGTTGTTTGCTGCTCTTCAATATCTAAGCCTTGAAAATAAAACCTTCAAAATTTGAATCTATTGAGAAAGGTCTTTATTTAAATTTGATTTTGTAATGGACTATAAACGCGTCAAAGTGGGTATCTGATTGGTAAAGGGTAGAGTGCTTGTATGGCAGCATTGACCCACTCTGACTGTTTGCCCTGCGATTGAAGGAAGTGCCCCTGGGTGGGAGAAGATCTTTCAGACTAATCGAACGGTCATAGTCAATGGCAGCACGAAACTCTTCTGCAGGGTGAAAGGCAACCCCCGTCCATTCATCGAGTGGTTTAAAAATGGGGAAGCACTTGCGGATGGCAACCGGTTAGTTTTGTGTAGCATTGAAGAGTAAATGTTTTCACAGTTAGACTGTACTGGTATTGTAGATTTGATAGAAATAAACGTTTTATTACACTGATAAAATATGGAATAAAGAGCTCTACTGGTCTCTGCAGTTTTAAACATGGTTAAAATTTAAGATATACAATTTGTAAAAGGATGCAACATTATGGAAGCTGAATGTCTCTTGGAGCCCTTTATCACGATGACATTGGTAACTATAGGTTTGCCTGCTTGAATATACTTAGATCTCTGATGCCTATTAATTCACCGTTTTTGTCTCCAAATAAAAATTGTTATTGCATGAAGAATATTTTCGAACATGTAAATCTATTGTAACTGTTGTTTTTTAGACTCTATCTTGAACTTTCTGAATTCAATGCATTTAAGGAAAAACCGGTCTGCTTGTGTCATTTTAGGGTGCGAATAACTAAGTATGCCTTAGAGATGATGAACACCCAATTGTCGGACGGGGGACATTACGCGTGTAGGGCTTTCAATAAACATGGCTTACTGTGGGGAAACATGACGCTCCGA
Source organism: Dreissena rostriformis (assembly GCA_007657795.1). NCBI lineage: Eukaryota > Metazoa > Mollusca > Bivalvia > Myida > Dreissenidae > Dreissena > Dreissena rostriformis. Next base: position 930 of record VMBQ01006452.1, on the reverse strand, counting down.
GTTCTAAAAGAAACGGGTGAGTGCGGCCGTCTGGACCACTTCCAGTATGGATTTTTTTCTTAACCCTTCCCCGCTCAGAAGCAAAGTAAAAAATCGCTATATGCAACCAACATATAAACCGAAAAGCCTTGTGACGTAGCGGATTATTAATGTATGTAAGATATCTTTTATGAACGCATAAGTCTCTGAATGACAAAACACAAGTCNACAATTACATTGGACATAACCTTTAGTACTTATAATATACAGAAAAGCGATGAATAAAGTTGTTTGCACTTTTCCGAATTCTAACCCGCGACCTTTTATTGCCAAATTAAGCGAACAACAATTTAGCCTTTCAAGTTTTATAATTAACAACGTTTTTTAAACGCTAGTATTCACACATTATCGACCATAAGCGTTATACATGCCTAATGGCTGTATATGGTTCAATCGATGATTAATAGTATCGATAAATGATGTTTGATTATTTGTCTTAGTCTTGTTTGAATATAAAATATACACTTGTTTTTGCCTCTTATGCCAATTTTTGTCATTGTCAGTTCGCCATTATGTAAAAAGATAATATTCTTACTTAAAAACTTATTATTTTATGATTAATTTATCTTTATCAGTTCCCGTAAGGACGTTCATAAATTTCGCTCGTCGCCCACATTTCTTTTTTCTTTTTCATATTTTTGTCCGACTTATTTATGTTCCCATAAATTCAATACGAGAACGCCTCATCAATGTGACGTAGCGGGTTATTAATGTATGTAAGATATCTTTTATGAACGCACAAGTCTCTGAATGACAAAACACGAGTCTCTGAATGATTTCTAACTATTTCTTTTATTTTCCACTCTAATATTCTATAAATTACAATTCAAACTGTGAAGACAACGTTCTTTCAAATCTACCCGCAGAGTCTGCCTACTAACTAAAAACACC